>CM034146.1:634932082-635207082 GCA_019776745.2 Taxus chinensis | reverse complement strand
AAGAAGGATAAAGTTGATTATACCAAGATATTTGAGAAAATTCCCAACAATGGATAACTTTGACAACATAAATCTTTATAATAGTTAAGACGTTCCTTCAATCAGAACATGTTCTTCAATGGAGGCCCAAATCATCACATTTTCACATAATATTTGAGACTATAGCACGAAGTATCTAAGTTGAAAAGACTCAATTAAACACCAAAATCTCTAATCAATCATGCCTAATGTACATCCAAAGAGTTACAAACAATGTTTATAAAAAAATGAAAATGAATTCATTTTAAATTTGTTTATCTCATCATAGGATGAATACTATTCCTGAAATGAAATTACAAATACCACTAAATTTTCACAGGGATGAGATCTTGTGTGATTTCACAAATACTCCAATGTAAGGTTGCAATAGGAACAAAAGAAACCATTTGCAGACATTTTGAAACAAAGCAGACACAAATTGATAGATACTGGACACACATTAATTTCAAAATTTTCTTATATTCATCAACAACGGAAAGTTTCTAGGGCAATGTCAGTGCTCATCAATGGCTATACATATGCAACCAATTTGACATGATAGATAATCTAACATAGAAGAAAATTAACTAGGTTATCTCGGATTGGTCTCTCAAGGAAGACAACTTTCTCAAATTTTCTCTTAATACTTCAACCCCCGACCCTTTAAAAGAGTATTCTCATTGCATTTATACACTTTACTCACTCAGGTTTTCCCCCCAAAAGAGAAGAATATTTAAGGGAACTTTTCTTGTTATCAATTTTCCTCAGAAAGTGACATTTATTGTGTTTGCATCCAAAAGCTGCCAGGTGGACCAATTGTTAATTCATCACGTCTCTTGGGCCCTAGAGTAATGACTAGGATGCCATGCCACAACATTTTGGCAAATCCTTCTAATCATTCTAATTCTGTCATGCAAAAAAATCCCATTTTTAATAATTTTCCAAAGGCTCTGCACAAATAGCTCTGACAAGTAATCCTTTTCACTTTCAAGTCAACACCTTTTTCATCTTTAGTGCCTGTAACTTTCATCATTTCATCCATTTTCCCTTTCTTTCCTCTGCAACTCTATCCTGCATCCAACTTCTCTCGTAATTCTCCATTTTTGCAAGTGCATGTGTAATTCTAACTTCAAAATATCAATCTTAACAATCCTTAGGACTCACACATTAAGTTCTGAATCCATTCAATGGAACTTTACAGATAGAGATGGACAATCAATTTCATCAATAAATGATCGGAAACCAATGTGTATTTGGGTCTCCAGGTGTCTTAGACCAAAAATGGGGGACAATTAAGTGGACATCAATATCACTGTAACCGTTGATTCTGCCCCTTAAAAACTTTATAGCAAAGTCGTCAACATGTTAGTTATTCCGCGCACAACTATGAACCATGCCGAAAAGTAAAGGGGCTAGTGTCCATACAAGCGCATGGCCTACCACGTGCGTAGGGCCCAAGAAAAACACGTTTTAGCCTTTGTATAAAGTACTCTGTTTAAAAAGTGAGCCAGCGGAAACCTCCATGTGTCTAAATGGCATCATTTTATAGATTTTTTACTAATAGTAGAGTCCCCAAATAAGTGAGGGCTCACCACGTGTCTCAGTCTGGAAAAGTTGTTTAAAAATGTCTACGGATCAGCGGAAGGCGCCATGTGTCAAGGGTCTGAGACAATTTTCACTTGGTCATTGAAAAGTCCAAGCAAAGGGCTTAGTGACCGGAAGCCAAACCATGGTGAAATTATGGCACATGTTCAAAAAAAAAATTAGGTGTTGATTTCCAAATATTTTTTGGTGAAGTCCACGTGTCGGGCAAACGGAAAGTGCTTGAAAATTACTTTAAAAAGTTCAAGTCATAGAGCAGAGCTTTCACGGAAGCCTCCACATGTCTCTCTGTCGCACTTGTTAATATGGGACTCAAAGGCAGATACTCAAATAAACACTAGCCATCCATGTGATAGATAGTCCGCCATATAACTGTACTCGGCTAAAGGAAAAAAATATATATCAATTTTTGGTCAAGGCAGTGGAAATCTCCACATGTCTCCCGGGCGCTACTCCAAGGCCAATCCAAAAGGCGAATTTTAAAAAAAGCACCGGCCCTACCACGTGGACATTGTATTTTGAGTGTTTAATAGTGAGCTAATCTTGTCACACAGAATTTTTGTTCCACAAAAGAGTTAGTTTTATCTTTTCATTCTCTTGAGAAACTAGATAAGGGTTAGGGCTAGGAGGAATATCTGTTGAGTGTTGGGATAGGTTTGCGCATACCGTAGAGAGATCAGTCTAATTTTGAAGAGCTCCTATGTATTGTCTGGGATAGGATCTACCAGTAAATAAGAATGCAAGTTGACCACCATTATGTTCGTTATTTGCAATAAGTGATGTCCAACTACCTTGGGCCCAGGAAATATTTGACTTCCTTTCGAAGGTTCCTGCACTTACCCTTTGCATACAAATTAATGCAAATGATAGTAAAGAAGCTATTGCGAAATCACGATTTAGGTACCTCGTTACTAAAAGCAATAGAGACTAAACTACCAATAATAAAATGTCATGCAATTTGTTTAGTCACTAGGTTATTGATACGTTGAGATCAAGTTACCCGGATAGACAAGGCTAGATATGAGATTGTTTGGAGATAAATAGGTGACAAGGTTGGTTCCTTAGCGTATAAGTCAGAAAGGACTGATGCCAGTCATTGGATAACCGACCGTGCAAGTTATCCAAACCGATATGGGTAGGTCCAGTGATCCACATGCCTTTTAAATGGAGGTTGGTTGTAAGGTGGTTATTGGGTTTAGAAGGTCGGTATATGGTTGAGGGGAGTAGTAGGGTGATAGAGAAGACTCAGGAGCCAGTGAGAAAGTTGCTCTTTGGGGCAATGTAGTCTCATGGATGCAATGAAGGTTAGGTGCGGGGTGCTCCCGGGTGGTAGATCCAGTAGTGAGCTTATAATCACTATGAATCAAAAGTTCACAAAGTAGTGTCTATGAGCATCACCACGTAATAAAAGAGACTACTTACTCGGATTTCTGAGTGCGAATGCAAAGTCCAAGGAATGCGGTGGCGAAGGCAAGGCTCATGTGTGGGATGATTCGAAGATAGTTGAAAGTGAGCTGATGAAGCTATCCATCTGAAAAGTCCCAATGCAAGGGATGAAAGTGTGACAGTGGATCTAGCCTGCTCAAGTGTACAGTCTTGGGCTCAATACTCCTCTCTGCAAAGTGAAATTTCAGATGCTTGGTCACCAAATAGGTGCGGTCCCTCCACTTGGTGTCCTAGGCCTTTACAAAATTTCCTTGAAAATTTTAAGTATAGAGCGGATGCGATTATATGGAAGCCTCCACATGTCCCTCCTTTATCGCAATTGTTAAGGTGGGACCCTAAGGTAGATCCTCAAATGAGCACCATCCCTCCATGTGTTCATGGTCTACCAAAACTATACTAGCCTCATGAATAAAAATTTGAAGTCTGGGCAAGGAAGTGAAAACCTCCACCTGTCTCCTTGGTGTAACTCCAAAGGCCAAACCAAAAGGTGAATTTTAAGATGAGCGTCCGATTTCTCCATGTGGACAAGTTTTGGGTTGAAGCGAGCTTTAGAGTTTTTAAAGTGCCCCACCAAGCCGCATCCAACCAAAAAGGGCCACGTTTCCACTAATGCTGAGATGTAAATTTGACTAGGGAAAATACACCCGTCAAATCGTAAAATGTAGGAAAATCACCATTTGAGCCTGGAAATGAATCTTTCTTTCAAGACAGAGAATTTGGAAATGTTATAAGGCCCAAATATGATCCTCCAAGCTACATCCAATCAGGTTTCCATAGATATTTGGACAAAAATGATAGGGACAACAAAACATGACTGTGGAAAATGGAAGGAAATGAAAAACCTGAGTTTTACGCCCAAGTTATAGACTCTTTCAGATGGACAAAGGAACGAAAAAAAAAATTTTGGAACTTTTAAGTGATCCTCGACTAAGGAAGGGACTGATCATGGCAACCAAATGGAGGACAAAGTTTTCATGCATCAATACGGGGAGATAGAAAATATGAAAGAGCCCGCAAACTTGAAGAATTTCAATGACAAACAGGGTAAGACTAATTTGAGCACCAACATCAGCTCCGACTCAGGGATGGGCACTCCCTGTGAGTGCCACAAGAACAAATAGCATACCAAGTGCCAAAAATAGAACCATTGGGTAACAGAGTCAAAGAATAAACTTGCAGAGTAGAGAAAACATAACCATCCTCCAAAAAACAAACCGAGAAACCAGCAAAACTAGGTCACTAAGGACTAGAACGAACAAAAAAACAAAAGCAGAACGAAAAAAAAGAACTATACACTATACAATGGAGTATACCTTGATTTTGAGAAATCAATCAAGGAAATGTTTCAAATGCCTGCCATTAATAAGAAATTCAAGCAGTTCCCCATCTAAGTCTTTTAGGAAGAAGGTATTTTCACCAATTTGAATATCAATTGAATAAGGGTCCATCCATAATGCATCAAATTTACCATGCTTGCCCTTATCTTCATTCCTAATATCCCATAATAGCACCATATCCACAATTCTGAAAGCTCTTGGAGTCACCTTCTTGTCAAATAACTTCTTCAACTTTTCTTTAAACTTCACATACCGCTAATGGGATGCCTTTCTTTCTTCATCCAACTCAATAATCTGATTGATCCGAGCATCATATGGACTAACTTCTTGATCTTCAATTTGTTGAAAAAATTGAAATGAAGGGGCAACAAAGCCTGATTTCCATATACCAACTCAAATGGGCTCTTACCAGTAGCTCTTTTAACAATGATTCTATTAGCCCAAACAACAAACTTCAATTTATCACCCCACTTCTCTTTTGTTCAGATCCAAGGTTCTCCTAATGATCTTAAAAAAATTTTATTGCTAGACTCAGCTTGTCCATTTCCTTAGGGATTGTAGTTAGAATCATATGTCAGATTGATTCCATACTCTTTGCACATTGCCACCAAAGGTTTGACTTTGAAACTCATGGCATTCTAAGCAACAATTTTAGCTAGTACTCTAAATTTGCATATGATTTGATTCAACATGAAGTCCATGATAACATGGTGTGTTGCCTTCTTGGTGGGGATTCCTTCCACCCACTTAGTGAATAATCAGTGCCTACAAGAATCTAATTATGAACAACACTGGAAGGATCAAAAAAATTTCCAATGAAATCCATTCTCCATTGCTTAAATGGGGCTTCAACTAACACATGCTGTAAAGGAAGGGATCTTGAAGCTTTCATTCTTCTAGAAAAATGCTAGCAACTTTCACATTTCCTAACCAATAGATTTGTATCTTTGAAGAGAGTTGGCCACCAATAACCAACCCTCAAGATTTTATGTGTTGTAACTCTTCTAGCAAAATGTCCCCCACAAACTCCTCCATGGAGATCAACAATTATTTTGGGGGCCTCATCTTCAGTAATGCATCTCAAGAGAACTCCCTTGAGGTTCTTCCAAGATAACCCAAAATCAGTAATGACATATTTTTGAGAGGCTAACTTAAGAGCTATTTTCTAATTTTTACTCAAATATTCAGGGCAACATAGATGTTTGAGATAAAAGATTACATTCTTGTACCATTCAGAGCTTACCAACTTTTAAAGAACATCCACCCTTTCTCGTTCTACTTCATTCACCTCAATAGTTTACAAGTTACTCTCAGCCATAAGCCTAGCTAGGCCCAAACCTCTTACCATTTCATGGTTTGGATATCCATGTCATACTCCTGCAACTTTTTCACCCATCTGTATCTTTTGCTTGAGACCTCCATCTCTGATAAGATGCCTTTCACCATGGTGTGGGGAACATAAGCAACAAATTTAGAGCTCAAGATGTAGCGTCTGAAAACCTTTTTTTCTTTCACCAAGGAAAATTATTGCTTCTCCATGATGGTGTACTTAAACTCAACTCCATGCAATGCCTTACTGTAAAAGGAAATTGGTCTCTCAGCGCCTTCATCATCCTTCTACAACAAAATAGATGCAATGGTGTTTTCTGAAGCAAAAGAAAAAACTTGAAAAGGCTTCTTGTAATTTGGGGATGCCAAAATAGGGGCATGCTTAAGTGCTTCTTTGATCCCATTGAAATATTGAATGGAAACTTCTTCCCATTTGATAACTTGGTCCTTCTTCAGCATGCTAGTAATGGGGATGGTTAGCTCAGCAAAGTTATACATAAATCTTCTGATAAAGTTTATTTGTCCAAAGAAGGATTGAATTCCCTTCTCAGTTCTTGGAATTGGAACCTTGCTGATGGCTTCCACTCTTTCTGGATCAATCATGACCCCTTCTTTTGATACAATGTGACCAAGAACCTTAAGATTTTGCACTCCAAAGTGGCACTTCTTGGGATTCAATGATATGCCATACTCTCTACACCTTATCAACATTCTCTCCAAGCGTTGCAAGTGATCATTTATTTTTTCTAGAAAACACAGTTACATCATCTTGATAAACAATAATAAATTCATTGATATAACCGACAAATGCTACATCCATTGCTCTTTGGAAAGTTGCTCCAACATTCATTAAGTCAAAAGGCATCCTGACATAGACATAAGTTCCCCAAGGAGTGGTAAAGGCAGTATTTATTCTTTCTGACTCCTTCACAACAACTTGATTATAGCCAAAGAAACCATCCAGAGTGGATAATAATTCAGAAACAGTTACCAATTGTAGCATATTCTCCATGTTTGGCAGAGGGTAATTATATTTTAATGATGCTTTATTCAGGTTCCTAAAGTCTACGCATAACCTTATATCACCATTCTTTTTTCTGACAGGCACTAGGTTCGCAACCCAAGAAGAGTACCTTGTGGGTTGAATGATCCATCCATCCCTCAACTTCTTCATTTATTCTTGCATCTTCAAAGAAAGGAGCGGATTGATAGGCCTTTGGTTTTTCCTAAAAGGCCATTGGCATTAGATTCAAGAGGAATCTCATGTTCGAACAAATATTCTCTATATGCCTTCCACTCAGAGTAAGACCAAGCTAGGCAATCTTGATATTTCTTCAGTAATTGAACATAGGAATGCTTCTCTTCCATGCTGAGATTGCTTCCTAACCATATTTTATGTGGTTTTTCCTTTGTGCCCAGGTCATGCTCTTCCACATCTCTTGAAACTTACATACTCCTTTTAATAATGTAATCAACATTATCAAATTTAGATTCTAGTGCCACCAAAACTCTAGGAATCATGTTTATCTTCAGCTAGATGATGTCTCTGCCAAATAAGGTTTACTTTCCTTTAGCAACACAGACCATTGGTTCCCAATCTATATTTTGGTTAGAAAGCTCACCTTGGTTTTGTAGAAACCGTTTCACCTGGGCATCATCATCAAACACTTGCCAATTTTTAACATTATCAGGGACAAATGGCCTTGTTAGTATTTCAACATCATACTCACAAAATGGAGACACTGTACAATTCCCAAATCTGGATCCTAGCATTGCTAACTTGTCTGCAACAACATTAATCAAACATTTCTATCATGGTGCACAATATTAAAAGAGTCAAGCATTTCAATAAAATTCCATACTACATTCTAAAAGCATTCTTCAACTCTATCCAGGAGTCAATGGAATTATTTGGCAGAGATCTTTTTTATATTTATACCAATCCCTTGCATCTTCTTCTAGAGTATGAATAAATAATTTAATGTATACATCCTCAAACTCTATTTCAAATTCCTCCATCATATTGAAAAAGAGCTTCAAATGTTGATCACTAGTTATTGCATTATTTCCATGAAACTTAGGCAATCTATTTCTTACATCCAGTGGCATAACATTTTGATAGCTAGCCATACCTTTAAAACTGATGGGACCAAAATTATTAATGAAAAATGGAGGTCTGGGTGGAGGCTGAGCCATATTATTTTGAGGAGGTGATCTTACAAGAGAAACAAAATGATGAGGAGTGAGGGGTCTATGTGGTACAGGGATACAATTTTCAGAATGACTACCCTCTAAAGGCTCTGTCTCTTGGAAAAATCTATTATATTTTGAAAATACAGGGGCAGATTGAGAAGAAAATTTTTCAAATACAAATGAAGGACCCTCTCCAAATGGATAATTCAATTCAAAAAAGAGACTACTTGATTCAGAAGCACTTGAGGAAGTACTACAATCTTTAATCACATGTTGATCATTTTTAACAATGGAGATCTCTTTTCTTGATGCCTGATCTCCAACAGCCTTCCAAATTCTTCTTCCTTCTCAATTAGACTTTACCAACTCTTGAAACAACCTTCTACTAGGGTCCTTAGCGAATAAAGATATTCTTAATTCCAGCTTTGCAGATAAATTAATGACAAATCTTACTTGATATATGTTAAGACACTGGTATTTATAAATATTTTAAACAGCACGAAATTGCCACTAAGGTTTTCACCTTAGTTTTTGTAAATGCACTATGAAAGACCTATCAAATGTCTTTCAATACCATATTCATGCAAAGCTTACAATATCTGCTCTTCTTTTACCCAAATTTATCAATGATGATACAAATATGAGTGCAATAACTATATAAGCTGGAAATATTGCACTCAGAACTCACAACTTTAAACAATTATTAAAGATCTAAATAGAAAATGATGTTTCAGCAATGTATTAGCACTTTAAAATCTGTAAAATGCATTACCAGGGTATGTACGTGTACACCTTTGTTCAAATACTTCAAAGAGTCCCTGAAAATGGCGCCACAAGCATTGGTATCCAAATTTGTTCTCCCTTTCAAGCCGAGAAGAGACACATATTGGACATAGAGCTTAGAGACAGATAGATCATAGTGTGTGTCATTTTGTAGCCGAGGATGAGATCTAACTGGCCCTTTGTTACTCAGATTTGTGGAGAGATGGATAACATCTTTAGGAGGATTTGACCTGTCCTCACTACTTTAGGCCATGCCTCTTCGACCAGGGTGAGAGGACCCTTAGTGTAACCTCTGTTTGATGAAGGAGATGGAGATATCCTTCTTTTGCACAAATTCTATGAAGAAACCTTGGGAAAATACGGTCAATAGCCCATGATTTAACTCTTAAGAGTTGTCACTTCTAAACGATGGAGATACTTTCAACACAAAGCTAAGGTTACTGAAGACATTAAGAAATCCTGATTGTTCTGCATATTTTAGTAAGATGATTTTAATCCTTTGTTGATACACAGAGCAAATAGGGGAAGTTCAGGGTGAATTCATGGTTTTTGAATAATTTTGGTGGGAGATGAAGTAGGATAAAGTTGATTGTACCATATCTTTGAAGGGACTTCATAATAATGAACAACTCAACAACAGAAAGTTTCAAAACAATTAAGACATTACCTCAACTAGAAGGTGTGCTTCAATGGAGGCCTAGATCAACACGATTTCACATAATCTTTGAGACTCTAACATGAAGGCTCGAATTGAAAGATTCAATTAAACACCAAAGTCTCTAATCAATCACGCCTAAGGTACACCCGAAGACTTACAGACAATATTTATCAACAAATGACAGTGAATTGATTTTAAATTTGTTTATGTCATCCAAGATGACAGCTCTTCTTGAAATGAAATTGAAAATTGCATTAAACTGTCAGAGGGATGATATCCTCTATGATTTCACAAATATTTCAATGTGAGATTGAAATAGGAACAAAAAAAACCATTTGTAGACATTCTGAAACAAAGCAGACACAAATTGCTAGAGATTGGACACAAATTAATTTCAAAATTGCTTAGATTCATCAACAGGGGAAAGCTTCCAGAGCAATCTCAATGTTCGTCAATGGCTATACATTTGCAACCAACTTGACACGATAGAAAATCTAACACAGAAGAACAAAATAGCTAATCTCAGCTTGGTCTCTCAAGAAAATGGATTTCTCGAATTTTCTCTTCAGAATTTAAACCCCGACCATTTACAAGAGTATTCTCATTGCATTTATACATTTTACTCACTCAATTTTCCCCCCAAAAAGAAAGAATATTTGAGGGACATTTTCTTGTTAACAATTTTCTTTAGAAAGCGATGTTTAACAAATTCATATCCGAAAGCTGTCAAGTGGACTAATTGTGAACTAATCACATTTCTTGGTCCCTCGACTAATGACTAGGATGCCATACCACAAAGTTTTGGCAATCCTTCTAATCATTCTAATTCTTTCATGCAATAAATCCCCCTTTTAATCGTTTTCTGGAGACTCTGCACAGTTGGATATGACATGTAATCTTTTTCCCTCTCGAGGAAACACCATTTTCATCTTTTGTGCCTGCACTTTCATCATTTCATCATTTTTACCTCTCTTTCCTATGCAATTCTACCCCGCACCCATCTCCTCTGGTGATTCCCTTTTTTGCAAGTGCCTAAGCAATTCCAACTTCAAAATATCGACCTTAACAATCCTTGGAATCACAAATTAAGTTATGAATCCATTCAATGGCACTTTATAGATAGAGACGACAAGGAATTTCATCAAAAAATGATGAAAAATAGTGCGTATTCGCATCTCCAAGAGTCTTGGAGCAAAATTGGTGGAAAAAAAGACGCAATACACAACAACTGTTGATTCTGCCCCTTTTTTACTTTATATCATAGCCGTTCACATGTTTCCTTGGTGCAACTATAAAGGAGAAGTATAGGGGCAAGTTGCCAAACAAGCGCAGGCCTTCCACATGCCATGGGCCCAAGAAAAATGCATTTTGGCCTTTGAAAAGTCTCAATGCAAAAAGGAGCCAGCAGAAGCCTCCACATGTCTCAATAACACACTTTGAGATGGTCCCGAAAAGTAGAGACCCCAAACAAACGTGGGCTCACCACGTGTCTTAGTCCAACAAAGTTGTTAAAAAAGTTGAAGGATCAGCGGAAGGTGCCATATGTCCAGGGTCCGCGACTGTTTTACTTGGCCGTTGAAAAGTCCAAGCAAAAGCAGAGTGAGTGGAAGCCTCCAAGTGTCCTCCTGATGGTTCCTAAAAATAAAACTTAGGGGCTGGTCCCCAAACAAGCGCGGTCCCTCTAAGTGTCCCAGGCTTTTGAAAATTGCTTTGAAAAGTTTAAGTATAGAGTGGAGCCGGCGGAAGGCTATGCATGTCTCCCTTTCACAATTGTTAAGGTGGGACCCTAAGGTTAATCCTTAAATGAGTACTGGCCCTCCACATGTCCATGGTCTGCCAAAGTTACACTGACTGTACGAATTTTTTTATAAGTCCGGGGAAGGCATCAGAAACCTCCACGTGTCTCCCCGGGGCAACTCCAAGGCCAAACCAAAAGGCAAATTTTCAGATGAGCGTCGGCCCTCCATGTGAACAAGATTTGAGTTTGAAGCTAGCCTTAGAGTTTTCAAAGTGCCCCGCCGAGCCGCATCCAACCAGAAAGGGCCACGTTTCCACAGATGCTGAGATGTAAATTTGACGGGGAAAAACACACCCATCACACCGTAAATGCAGGAAAATCACCTTTTGAGCCCAGAAATGAATCTTTCTTCAAGGAAAGAGAATTTAGAAAAAAAATCCCCAATGTAACAGCTACTATGTTGTAAATTCCCCTTTAGATTAGCTCTCACGACAATGGATATCATTAGCAGGGGACATAAGCATTACATAAAATCAAAGGCCTAAGATTGGGCGTATGGGAAACAAAGCTATTTGTAAACCTAAACTCCAAAAAAGTAACGTAGGCCTTAAAAGTTAAATAGTGAAATGATGTAAACCTATGCTACATAGGTGGAGTAGTTGCGGAGGAATATTCTAGGGAGGGTTGGCAAAATAATATTGAAACCAAAAAAATGAAAGAATTAACCACGAAACAGAGAATATGCAACAAATGACTGCAGATGAAAAGATACTCATAGGAACGACTGAAATGTTGATTAAACAGGATGTTGGCAGTGGGAGAGGGAACAGGTAACCAACTATACCAAGAACCTGAAGAAGGTTGAGATAGTCATAAGGAGACACATAAGCAAAGTAGGTAGGCAAAGGAGGGCGGAGAAACCTATTCAAGCTAAAGAGTATTAAACAGACCTTGCTAATTCTTTCTGATTCTGACACCATCTATGAATCAGACGACAGAGATTTAATTTACAAATTTTGTATTGAAATCAGATGGTAAAAGTTAGTGCATGTATTATTGTGCAGTAAAATGACAGGTGTGCAAAGGCCATATTCTACGCTGGTTTTAGAGAGCACTTAACCCAGTTTGATGGGTTTTTACCACCGGTTCTCCCTTCACCTCGCCCTCTTGTTTTATTCAAAAACTTCATTTTCGAATGGGAAACACTTCTAGAGAAAATTCAATGGATGAAAATTAACCACGAAAATTATCCCTTCCTAAGAATAACCCACTTCAGTCTTGGTGATGTCAGAGACTCTCTGGGATGCGAGTTCGACTCCCCAGAAGCTGTGAGGGTTTCCGCCTCTATTTGAACTACTTTATGGGTTGTAATTTTGTACTGTGGATCACCATTTTTGAGGGTAAGAAGCTCAACTCCTTGCTTTAGCATTTTGCTTCACTGGTCTGAGCTATTATTACTGCTACCGTGGTCATTTAGACCCCTGGGAGGTTGCCATTTAATCTTTAATTCAGATTTTTGGGGCCTGTAGCTCGTGTGAGCTCTAATTCGAGTTGGGTTTCATCATTCTTATTTGATGCTCATTGCTGGAAATGGAAACTCTGGTTTTCATACTAAAAGACCCAGCTCCAGCCTGCTACAGTCACCATTGAAGGGTAAGCTTTGTATTTGCGGTAGATCTGTGTTTTATGTTTGTCCCAGATTTTGGGTTTTGTGTATATGAATCTCCATTTTCCAAATCTTCATTTCCTTTATCAATGTACTTAGTGCTTTCATATTTTGCTGATGTGGGTTCGCCATTTACTTTTCTCCTGCGGCCAGATCAGTGTGTTGTTTCATTTTGGGTTCACTTTGTTTGCAATTTTGTAGATATGTCGCTCTAAGTTGGGGTTCTGACTAGCATACACCATGTATGTCTCGGCTTTCCTTATAACAACTTGAGTTCCCCGTTTTGATTCGAGTTGTGACTTGTGTTTTTCTTTGCTTTGGCCTTCTGAGGGTAGTTCATTGGCACTGAATGGCAACCATATTTTGTGTGACAGCTCAGTTATCTTTTTCCTTTAACTGATATCGTTGTTGAAGCTCATAGCTCAACCCTCAATATTTGCATAGCTCAGTGAAAGATCTGAAGGCTTGCATATTTGTCATTTGGAGCTCTACCATTTAGATCCTCTATTACAGCTCAGTTGGGTGGATTTGAATTGGTCTAGCACCACTGGTCTTTTTACGATGACCCAATACTCCAAAAAAGACAAGGCTCCTCTCTTACAGATTCGGGTGAGTTTGAACATGTGCCTGAGCCGAGTGTGAACCTGAACCTGAGCGTGAAGCAATTCACAATGGATAATGTTGATTTGCAGCTCTGTCCCAGTCCCACCCCTGACAAGGTGAATCGGAAAGTAGACACATTTATTTCTAGAATGCACCAACAATTGTGGCGTCACTAAGAGTGCATGAAGCAATGTTAGCACACTATCTACAGGTTGGTGAGTTGGCAACAACTACATCAGTATGGTTATTTTCCTTTTTATCACTAAATTTCATCTGTTTCATGGTGCCATGGATGCCATGCTCTACCGTCAATGTTTTTTATGATGGAATTTCTCAAATTCAATGATAGTTTACATTCCAATCCCCAAACAAAGAGGCATATATGTTGAAAAAGGAGTGATATGACTGTCTAGGGTGGTTTGAACCTTGTTCAAGTTGGTCTAAATTTTGTGGATACAGGATAAGTAATAAAGATGTGTAAAAGAGTTGTCAAATATTTAACACAATTATTGGCACCGAGTGTAAATTTTATTTGAACTCGCAGAGACTCGGAATTGTCTCCATGCCATCATGAATTGTTTTTTAGGGTCCAATTACAATATCATTTGGTGTAAGAAATAATTTGATTTTTGGTCGTTATATACAACCTATGCTTCTCAAATATGTCCTAAGTGATTTGGAACAATTTCTTTTTCTGCCCTACAAGATAAATATAACATTTTCCTGCATCAAATGGATCAAATGATGCGTGTAGTGCCCACTTTCCTTCGACACATTTTTTCTTTGATTTTGTTACTATCGATTACACTTATGGACATGGTTGTAGCTTCTTGATTCAACATGATATTAGATATTAGATATACTAGGCAGTTGATGATTCGATTCATATTTGATGCATGTGGATTATTATAGACTTTTGATATTGATATGATTGTGGGCATGGTTATTTATATATCTATTTCTAACATGCGATATACTTTTGTCGTCATGAGTAGGCTTTGGTAATTGAATTAATGTTGTGATCATTTTGACATGGATGAAACGTTGGATAAAAATGTTGTTAGAAATTTGTAAGTGATAACTTATTTGCATAGATGATATTAATTCGTATATAGATGATTTTAGATTTATATTACCTATTTTGGCATGGATGTTTTAATGCAGCCACGAGGCCGAAGGAGGTATTGTTTGTTTTGCAGGTATATTATATTCACAACAACATTCGGGGGGTTGGAGTCCAACCACATCGAAATTCGAGAAAAATTTGACTAAGGTCACCATGGCAACATGTAATTGTGTGTGTTAGAATTATTTAGTTAGGGAAAAATTGTGACAAAGGGGTCATGTGTTGTTTTGTTTTAATTTCTTGTTTTTACAATGTTAGTATGTGTTTTCTTTTAGTAATAACATCTACTTGTTTGATTATTTAGATTTTTGCATATGTGTTTACCTCTTTATTATTCATGGGTTGAAGTATCTTAATTAAGCTAATTTAAATTTGTCCTAAACTAATTAAAAATGTGACCAAAAAGGATTTCATTTATTAGACTTGATTTACTCTTGGATTTTGTGTTGAGTGTTGTATGCTTGAGTCTTGAGTGTAATACACTCTTCCGTTCATGGTAAACTCAAACTAGGCCTTAGAGGCCAAACTTGGAAGTTTTTTTCACAAGTCAAACTTGTCCCACACCTCTTAAATGTCTATGCCAACCCTATCTATGAGTTGGGGGGTCAAATTCAGGCCCTATTAGGTGTTTTGGGAAGATTAAAAGGTGAAATATTTATTGACTTTCTTTCAAATATTTAATTTTTTCGTTTGGGGTGTAGGCTTAGATGGAGTGTCTAAGTTTCTTGTCATTCTTTCAACCACTTATTAATTGTTCCTTGGAATATGAGGTTGACCAAGGTGATGTGGAGTGGAGAGGAAATGAGGTGGCATCCTACTCGGAGCCGCATCATCCCTCTCTCTCATTTCTCTATTTATTGAAATCATTTAACTTGTTTGGGGGTTACTAGATCATTTTTTTCTCTTGAATTTTGGAGAGTTAGAGTTTCTTGGGAGAGCTTGTGGTTTGTGGGAGCTTTGTGAATGCTTTCTTGGTTTTTTGAGGAGCTTCGAATTTCATTCTTGGAACAAGCTTTACTATGGAGAGGTAGGAGCATCACCTTGTTTAAATTATGTCTTTTATTATGTGTTTACATGTTGTGTTAAGTGTTGTTTCCCCTTTGGAATGCTTGTTGGGTGTTGGTAGATTGCTTAAGTTTTGGAGTAGGAGGAGACTATGGGGAGTTTTCATGTAGAGAGGCATAAGAGTTTACCCTTTTGTGGAGGGAGTTTGGGTTGGGTGCCCCACCTTGTATGAGGAATGCTTGCATTTCTTCTTGTTCTTGTTATGAGAAAGGCATAAGAAATATAGGGAGGTATAAGAGTATATGGAGGTAAATGGGGTACTTGAGGGCTCCAGGAAGAAGATTTTGGTGGGGTTATGTGATACGCATTGGAGGTTTTTAGGTAGGCACCCATTTCCATTGGGAGGCATAAGTGGCCTCCCCATAGGTCTTACTCTTTGGGCTTTCTTGATAAGCCTTGTTATATTGTTGCTTTGTTGAATCTTCTTACTTGAGTTGTGTTGATTGTGAATGGTACGAATGTGAAACTATTTATTAATTATTTTGGAAGCTTGTAGTTGCCATGAGTTGAAATCTTCTCCCATTGTAATGTGGTTAGGGCTCAGGGGCCAATGGAGATGATGGCCTCTCCTCTCCATTGGATATCTTGGTTGGGTGGATAGCGTTACCTCTCCCACTATTTTTTTGTGAATCAAGAAAATTCTTGGAGGAGTTATCTTGTTGGTGTTATAGCTTGGAGTCTTGTTGGTGACCATGTAAAACTCCCTTAGTAATTTTTATAACCACTTAGAGTGGAAGAAATTTTAATAATATATTTCATTCTTGTATTTACTTTTTGTATGAATTCCCACATCAAGTGAAGAATATTGAATTTATCTTGTGAAGAAACATATTGCTTTTCATTGTGGCTATAGAAGTGTATTGTATATTGAAAAAAAGAAGAAAAATTTCTGTGAAGTAGTTGTGAAATGGAAAAGAAAGCTTTCTTTCATTGTAGAGTTGTTTTATTAATAATATGTAATAAGGAAAAAGAAATGACAAAATTGGATATATAGTGCAAAAGTTAAATTGGAAGTTTCAATATGAAAATGAGAGTTTGCATTCAAATATTTGGGTTGCTGTAAATAGGAAAGAAGGAAAAATAGATATAGTAAGAAGTTGAACTTGTATAAAAAATAATATTGTATGGAAAATAAAGTTATTTTTGCTATTTTGAATGTATGTACATTGTATTGAAAAAAAAGGGGAGAAAACAAGTTAGATTATATTGTATTTAGAAATGTTGATTTTATATCAAGGAAATGAAAAAGAAATAAAAGAGATTTAAATTCCATGTTGCTCTTGTAATGGAAAGAAGAATCTAGTTAAAAAAAAGGACATTATTATTTTAAGTAGAGGAACTACATTAGAATTGAGAACACTTTGAAATGAGTAGATTTAACTAGGAATTGAATAAAAGAACAATAAATCTTGAATTTGGAACTTGAAATGAACAAAAACAAAATTAGAATGCATTTTTACATCCTTTAGTAACTTTAAGTTTTTGTAAAAGTCTCAGCACTAAGGTTCTATTTTTTAGAAACAGGACCACCACCCTGTGCAGAGTGGCGGTCCTGTAACCACCGCTCAAGCTAAAGCGGTGGTCTCAAAACCGCCGCTCAGTACGATGATAGTCTGTGGTTTGTCACCCAGGTAGGGCAGTGGTCTCAGGACCATTGGTCTTTTCTGGGTGGCGGTCCTATCACTTATGACAAAATTTCACGGATCCACGCTTGTGCGTGAAAGTTAACCAATTGCTCAAATTTCTAGGTTGTAAAATTTAATCTACAATTACCATCAAGCTAAAAGAACGAGAAATAATTTTGATTAAATCAATAAAATGTACAATGGTTGATTTAAAACTAGTCTTTTTCATTTATAACAATGGGTTAGGGTTTGCCCCAAATTTAAAAGCCAATACATAAATAACTTGAAATAAAAAAACCAGATTGGTGGAGGAAATCCCTCCCAATACTTGAATGAAATAGATTACATAAATAAAACTAAAACTAAACTAAGCCTAGACCAAACCTCCATGTAGACTCCTCCATGGCTCTTCCTTCTTTTCCCTCATCGCTTTCTCCTCTGCAACTTGCAAATTCAACAAGAAGGAAATAGACCAAATGAGAAGAATAGAATGAGAAAAGGTTTTAATAGAATTTCTTAAGGATTTTAGGGCTAATTTTGGAACCCTAGGATCTAGTGGCCAAGATGGATTTGATCTAAGGGTGGAGATTTCACCCTACTTTTCTTAGGCAGAAATATATTTTAAATATTTAATTTAAAATCCCTTAAGGTATGTGTAGATGGTGAGTGGGGCCATATAATTTCTTTGGGGTGTAATGTCCTTTTAATCCTTAGTATGTTGTAGGAATTTTTTTAGAAAAGGACTGTTAATCTAGTAAGGTAATAGAACTAGAGTAATTAACATAAGGTTAACCTTGTTTGGATGGAACATTTTTTAAAGAAAAGAAAATATTTAAGTAAATTAACCCTTGTTACCTTCCTATAGAATGATTGATTAATGGACCCTAGAGATAAATTTTAAAAATTGTAACCTTTAACTAGACCTAGTTCTTCAATCGTAAAACTGATTTAAGTAGTGTAAGTTAAGTTAATGAACCCAAAAGGTTAAGTACCCTTGTAACCTTCATTGTAACTTAAAGAAAGAAAAAATTTAGTCACAATTTTCAAGTTAAGTGTTAGGTTGTAGTGTGTTGTTAGAATGTCATTTTTGCGGGCTTTACTCTTGGTATTAGAGTCATGGGTTCAATTATAGGACCCTTGGGAATAGTTATAAGACATGAAACATGAACATTTAACCTAGTGTGAAATTGGCTTCTTTTAATCTAGAAAACCACAATGTTTGATGATTGTATAAATTCGTAAACTTAGAAAACTAGAACAAGACGTAGAACAATAAAGTAACTCTCACCTTGATTTGTGAAGGAGGCGTAGATCAGATGAGGGGTCTTTTCACATAGACCTAGATATATCACCTCCAGAGTAGGCTATAGTGGCCATTCTACCTCAGATTTTACAGACGCTTCAGGATGTCAATGCCACTATACACGGAGAGCCCTTTGGAGGGCAATATTTGCTAGACATGGCATGGACCCGTCAGAGGAGGACCATGTATCTGCTCAACACATTGAGGAGTATAGGGTAGATAACTTCTGCACGGAGTCACCTAGGGTAGAGTCACCACAGAGAGAACATGGGGACAGGATCTCAGGTCATAGGGAAAGGTCTCGGAGCCATAAAAAGAGGGAAGAGCATGTAGAGAGAACTAGGGGTCATCAGACATCACCTGTAGACCATATCAGGGAGATCCTGAAAGCTATGACCATCTCACTATTCGAGGTGATACATGTAGGTTTTCAGGTAGAGGTCTTGTCGGTGAACTTGAGCTGAATGCTTCAAGCTCTACCCTTGCTACTAGCAACATGAAAGCTCGATGTTGTAATCCATCTTTTGAGGGATGGAGTAGGAGTCTATGTGGAGGACCAAGGAGTAGAAGCTCCATGTTGATTCAGAGAGTGTTACCTGGGAGCTATTTGAGTAGCATGTTTCAGGAGTAGGTATTTACCCAGGAGATTTTTACAACAGTGGATAGATGAGTTTCACAACCTTTGCTCAAGCATCTGATGACTATAGCCAAGTTTGAGTAGTTGATTTATTGACCTACTCTAGTATGTCGACTATATGCATGATGAGAAGATATGGATTCACAGGTCCATACTGGAGCTTGAACTTTGATTTGGGTGGCGTGCAGTACTCATTCACTACCCACAGACATTAGCATAGGCCATGGAGAAGGACTATATTGTAGAGGAGACATAGATGGAAGACACAACAGGCTAGAGAAAGAGTTCGGAGCCATATCTAGCAGATGCAGGATGGCAGATCGAGGGGGATCGGTTCCTCCTCCACATGTGCTAGACAAAGTTCATGAATAGGATTCATTTAGGCCACCATAGTAGCCACCTCAGAAGCAAAAATAGTAGCATACCTACCCAACTTACAGACCTTCTTAGAGATTTGATGCATAGAGGGGGACGGAGTATGCGGCCTCCTCCTAGGAGTCCCATCAGGACACAAGGTACACTAGGAGCTCAGTCAGTAGGAGCTCATGTCAGTAGAGACCTCAGATAGTTTGTAGCCGAAGATAGTCAAGGATCCATAGCTCAGACCTCTAGAGTACCGGCTAGAGATGCATCCCACTGGAGAGGACCAGGTAGGTGATTATGGTTGTGGTGTTGTCTGTAAATCATTGGAGAGATTTCCCATAGAATCCTTAGCAACAAGGATTAAGATGCAGATATCAGAGCATAATGTTTGAGATATGACATCGGAGCCATCAGGATCTACGCAGTGGTCGAGAACCTGCTAGGTTGAGCACTAGAGTACCGTGATAGAGATGACAGGTAGTATTGGTGGTATTTCCACCTATATATTATGTGATTATAGCTTCTTCTAATTCATTTGATTGCACCATCCTTAGTATAGCATTGAAGGCTCGTGGCAGTTAGGCAGGGTCATATTTGGGACATTGAGATGGCTTCTAGAGCAAAAAAATTCTAATAGACTCCCTCGTTAAGAAGTGTGTAGTGGATTTGGGACCCTTCACCACTACCTTGAATCTTCAGAATCCTTCCATTAGGATCTTATGCTGTTATTTTCGGCATGGACTAGTTTTCATCTCATAGAGCTAGAGTGGACTATTACCATAAGACTATTGTTCGCATAGATGATCTTGGAGTGGAGTCATTGATATCAAGAGTTAGGAGGCTTGTTTCTTATTTTTACCAACTCTGCACTATGCTAGCTTAAGTGTTGTGTGTGCGACAAGGTTGTCAAATGTATGTTGTTATGGTTATTGACAGATCGGAGGATGAGTCTAGTGGACCATCCCTTGATGAACACCACATCTTTAGAGAGTTTGCTGATGTTTTTCTAGGGAAGATACCAGGGTTACCTCCCCTACGAGAGATAGATTTCCACATAGATTTGGTTCTAGCTACAGAGCCTATCTCACGAGCACCTTATCGGATGACTACTCCTGAGCTATGTGAGATCAAGTTGCAGCTTGAGAGCATTCTGGAGGATGGCCTAATCCATCCTAGTGTATCCCCTTGGGGTGCACTAGTGATCTTCATGAATAAAAATGATGGATCTCTATGGTTGTGTATTGATTACTGTCAACTGAACAAAGTAATGATCAAGAATCGTTACCCCCTTCCACGCATTGATGACATGTTTGATCAGATGAAGGGGGGTGCAATTTTCTCCAAAATAGATCTAAAGTCAGGGTATCATTAGCTGAGGATTATGGAGGTAGATATTCATAAGACCACCTTCCGTACGAAATATGGCTACTCCGAGTTCATAGTGGTACCCCTTCGGTTTGACGAATGCCTCTGTAGTGTTTATGAGCTTGATGAATGGGGTATTCAAGACTTTTCTAGATCACTTCATGCTCATATTCCCTTGATGACATTATTATTTACTCACGCACACGTGAGGAGCATGAGGAGCACCTTCGCAAGGTTCTTCTGTGTCTTTGTGAGCAACATCTTTACGGGAACTTGGAGAAGTGTGCGTTCTTTCAAAAAGAGGTGCAGTATTTGGGCCGCATCATTTCAAGGAAAGGTATCATAGTTGATCCTT
The DNA here is from genome assembly GCA_019776745.2 of Taxus chinensis. Taxonomy (NCBI): domain Eukaryota; kingdom Viridiplantae; phylum Streptophyta; class Pinopsida; order Cupressales; family Taxaceae; genus Taxus; species Taxus chinensis. The sequence goes on along the minus strand of CM034146.1, from coordinate 635,185,870 downwards.
CCAAGATTCAAGCCATCATGGATTGGCCAACACCCAATAGTGTGACCGAGGTGCACAGGTTCATGTGTTTAGTAGGATATTACAGGAGATTTGGTTCAGGACTTTTCTCAGATTACACACCACATCACTTCCCTTTAGTGGAAAGGGAAGAAGTTTTTTATGGTCAGACAGATGTGAGAAGGCCTTTAGTATATTGAAGGAATGCCTCATGATGACACCTATTCTTATAGTACTAGATCCTCAGGGTGAGTTCTACATTTACACAGATGCTTATTTTGGCAGGACTTGGTGGTGTGTGTTAATGTAGGAGGGGTAGAGTAGTTGCTTTTGAGTCTCAAAAACTCTGACTCATGACATTGAGCTTGTAAAATTTGTGCACGCCTTAGTGCGGTGGAGACATTTTCTTCTTGGATAGAGATTTACACTCAGGACTGATCACTTGAGTCTTTGCCACCTCTTCATGCAGCCCAATCTCAACGCTCGCCAGTGGCATTGGATGGAGTTACTTTGTTAGTATGATATGGAGATAGAACATGTCAAGGGAAAGGATAATATGGTTTGTAGAAGCTTTGAGAAAATGGAGGCATGTGGTTATCGACTACTTCAGTGGGTACAGATTTGCCAAGCAGGATTTTGCAGCAGCTTCCTCATGACAGCTTCTACCTTACAGCTAGAGCAGAGATTGAGTCTTAGAGGCCCCTTTGAAGGGAAATTTGATGGATTTTCATTAGAGGTAGATGGCGTTCTCAAACACAAAGGTCGGATATATGTTCCCAGAGATGGAGGCTTGAGACAGAACATTTTGATAAAGGCTCATTGTACACCTTATTCAGCCCATCCAGGGGTGAAGAAGATGCATGCCACCTTAGGACAATTATACCATTGGAGAGGGCTTCGAAGAGACATGGCTTTGTTTGTGTCACTCTTCTTAGAGTGGCAGAGGGTGAAGGTCAAGCATCAGCATCTAGTTGGCCTTCTCTTTCCTCACGCCATACTAGAGTGGAAGTGGGACACCATTTCCATGGACTTTATTATTGGGTTACCAATGTTGAGATACCACCACGATGCCATCATGGTCACGATGGATAAAATATCGAAAGTGTCTCATTTTTCTCCAGTGAAAGACCACCTATACAGCTAGTGTAGTGGCACAGGTATATCTTGATGAGATTGTAAAATTACACGGGATTATGCAGAGGATAATTTGTGACCATGATCCCTTGTACACCTCCCATTTCTAGACCACCATGCAGCATGCTCTCAGGATGAGGATCAATTTCAATACATCATATCACCCTGAGACAGATGGGTAGACTAAGCGGGTGAATCAGATCCTAGGGGACCTACTTAGGATGTATGTTATGGATCACCAATCGAGATGGGAGGAGTATCTATACTTGGTGGAGTTTGCATATGATAATAGTTTCTAGAGTTCGATAGGTATGGCTCCTTTTCAGGCATTATATGACAGAGAGTGCCAGACACCTCTTACTTGGGACAGGTTAAAGGATAGGGTTTCTCTTCGGCCAACATTATTGCAAGATATGGAGTAGAAGGTTACCTTGGTCAGAAAGAGATTGAAAGAGGTGTAGGACAGACAGAATAAGTATATGGACCAGTTTAGGAGAGATCATAGTTTTGAGGTAGGCACGAAGGTATTTCTTCATGTCAGACCGCATAAGAGGCCTATCCGTTATGGAAAAGGTTCTAAGCTTGCTCATAGGTTTGTGGGTCCCTTTGAGATCTTGGAGCACATCGGTCCTTTGGCCTATCATCTAGCATTGCCACCTAGCTTGTCTCACGTCCATGATGTATTTCATGTTTATGTGCTTTGGAGATATATTTCTGACCCTTCTAATGTGCTAGATTGGACCACATTATAGGTATCAGATCAGGGGCAGGTTATGGTGGAGCCCATACACATTATAGAGTGTAAGAACCTGGGCCTTTGTGGCAGAGAGATTGACCAGGTTTGGGTCCAGTGGGACATATATGATGAGACTACGGCTCTATGGGAGGATTCTACTTACTACAAGTATATTTTCCAAACCTGTTCGAGTGACTTCTAGGAGAAAGTCAAGTCTAAGGGGAGAGGGATGTAGTGCCCACTTCCCTTCAACACCTTTTTTCTTTGATTGTCTTACTATTGACTACACTTATGGAAATGGTTGTAGATTTTTGATTTGGCATAATATTAGATGTTAGATATACTAGACAGTTGATGATTCGATTCATATATAATGCATGTGGATTATTAGAGACTTTTGATATCGATATTGATATGATTGTGTACATGATTATTTATATATCTATTTTTGACATGCGATATACTTTCTTCGCCATGAATAGGCTATGGTAATTGATTTAATGTTGTGATCATTTTGACATGGATGAAACATTGGATAGAAATATTGCTAGAAATTTGTAAGTGATATCATATTTACATAGATGATATTAATTCGTATATAGATGATTTTAGATTTATATTACATATTTTGGCATGGTTGTTTTAATACTATCACGAGGCCGAAGGAGGTATTCTCTATTTTGTAGGTATATTATATTCACAACAACATCGGGGGGATTAGAGACCAACCACATCGAAATTCAAGAAGAATTTGACTAGGGTCACAATGGCAACATGCAATTGTGTGTGTTAGAATTGTTTAGTTAGGGGAAAATTGTGACCAAGGGGTCGTGTGTTATTTTGTTTTAATTTCTATTTTTTACAATGTTAGTATGTGTTTTATTTTAGTAATAACATCTACTTTTTTATTATTTAGAGTTTTGGATATATGTTTACCCCTTTATTATTCATGGGTTGAAGTGTCTTAATTAAGCTAATTTAAATTTTTCCTAAACTTAATAAAGATGTGACCAAAAAGGAGTTCATTTATTAGACTTGATTTACTCTTGGATTTTGTGTTGAGTGTTGTATGCTTGAGTCTTGAGTGTAATACACTCTACCGTTCATGGTAAACTCAAACTAGGCCTTAGAGGCCAAACTTGGAAGCTTTTTTCACAAGTCAAACTTGTCCCACACCTCTTAAATTTCTATGCAAACCCTACCTATGGGTTGGTGGGTCAAATTCAGGCCCTATTAGGTGTTTAGGAAGATAAAAAAGTGAAATGTTTATTGCACTTTCTTTCAAATATTTAATTTTGTCCTTTGGGGTGTGGGCTTAGATGGAGTGTGTAAGTTTCTTGTCATTCCTTCAACAACTTATTAATTGTGATTTGGAATATGAGTTTGACCAAGGTGATGTGGAGTGGATAGGAAATGAGGTGGCATCCTACTTAGAGCCACATCATGCCTCCCTCTCCTTTCTCTATTTATTGAAATCATTTAGCTTGTTTAGGGGTTGCTTGACCATTTTTTTCTCTTGACTTTTGGAGAGTTAGAGTTTCTTGGGAGAGCTTGTGGTTTTTGAGAGCTTTGTGAATGCTTGCATGGTTTTTTGAGGAGCTTGGAATTTCATTCTTGGAACAAGCTTTACTATGGAGAGGTAGGAGCATCACCTTTTTTAAATTATGTCTTTTATTATGTGTTTACATGTTGTGTTAAGTGTTTTTTCCCCCGTTTTGGAGTAGGAGGAGACTATGGGGAGTTGTCATGTAGGGAGGCATAAGAGTTTACCCTTTTGTGGAGGGAGTTTGGGTTGGGTGCCCCACCTTGTATGAGGAATGCTTGCATTTCTTCTTGTTCTTGTTATGAGGGAGGCATAAGAGATTTAGGGAGGGATAAGACTATATGAAGGTAAAGGGGTACTTGACGGAGGCATAAAGTTTGGAGGGGATATGTGATACGCATTAAAGGATTTTAGGTGGGCACCCATTCCCATTAGGAGGCATAAGTGGCCTCCCCATAGGTCTTACTCTTTGGGCTTTGTTGATAACCCTTGTTATATTGTTACTTTGTTGATTTTCCTTGCTTGAGTTGTTGTGTTGATTGTGAATGATATGGATGTGAAACTATTTGTTAAGTATTGTGGAAGCTTGTAGTTGCCATGAGTTGAAATCTTGTCCCGTTGTAATGTGCTTAGGGCTCGGAAGCCAATGGAAAGGATGGCTTCTCCTCTCCATTGGATATCTTGGTTGGGTGGATAGCATTGCCTCTCCCCCTATTTTGTTGTGAATCAAGTAAATTCTTTGAGGATCTATCTTGTTAGTGTTGGAGCTTTGAGTCTTGTTGGTGACCATGTGAAACTCCCTTAGTATTTTTTTTAACCACTTAGAGTGGAAGAAATTTTAATAATATATTTCATTCTTGTATTTACATTTTGAATGAATTTCCACATCAAGTGAAGAATATTGAATTGATCTTGTAAAGAAACATATTTCTTTTCATTGTGGTTATAGAAGTGTATTCTATATTGAAAAGAAAGAACAAAGATTTATGTGAATTAGTTTTGAAATGGAAAAGAAAGCTTACTTTCATTGTAGAGTTGTTTTATTATTAATATTTAGTAAGGAAAAAGAAATGACCGAAATGGATATATAATGCAAAAATTAAATTAGAAGTTTCAATGTGAAAATGAGAGTTTGCATTCAAATAGTTGGGTTGTTGTAAATAGGAAAGAAGGAAAAATAGACATAGTAAGAAGTTGAACTTTTATACAAAATAATATTGTATGGAAAATAAATTTATTTTAGCTATTTTGAATGTATGTACATTGTATTGAAAAAAAGTGGGGGAAAACAAATCAGATTACATTGTATTTAGAAATGTTGATTTTATAGCAAGGAAATGACAAAGAAATAAAATAGATTTAAATTCCTTATTGCTCTTCCAATGGAAAGAAGAATATAGTTAAAAAAATGGAAATTATTCTTGTAATTAGAGGAATTACATTAGAGTTGAAAACACTTTGAAATGAGTAGATTTAACTAGGAAATGAATAAAAGAACAATAAATCTTGAATCTGGAACTTGAAATGAACAAAAACAAACTTAGAATGCTTTTACATCCTTTAGTAACTTTAAGTTTTTTGTAAAAATCTAGACACTAATGTTTTGTTTTGTAGAAACAGGACCACCGCCCTGTTCAGTGTGGTGGTCCCATAACTACGGCTCAGGCTTAGGCAGTGGTCTCCAAACCACCGCTCAGTAAGGCGGCTGTCCGTGGTTTGTCACCCAGGCAGGGAATTGGTCTCAGGACCACCAATCTGCTCAAGGTGGTGGTCCTATCACTTATGAAAAAATTTCATGGATCCGCACCTATGCGTGAAAATTAACCAGTTGCTCAAATTTCTAGGCTGTAAAATTTAACCTACAATTACCAACAAGCTAAAACAACGAGAAATACTTTGGATTGGATCAATAAAATGTACAATGGTGGATTTAAAACTAGTCTTTTTCATTTATAACAATGGGATAGGGTTTGCCACAAATTTAGAACGTAATACACAAATAACTTGAAATAAATAAACTAGATTGGTGGAGGAAATCCCTCCCAATCCTTGAATGAAATAGATTACATAAATAAAACTAACACTAAACTAAGCCTAAACTAAACCTCCATTTAGACTCTTCCATGGCTCTTCCTTCTTTTCCCTCATGGATTTTTCCTCTCCAACCTGTAAATTCAACAAAAAGGAAATAGACCAAATGAGAAAAGGTTTTAACATAATTTCTTAAGGATTTTAGGGCTAAGTTTGGAACCCTAGGATCTAGTGGCAAAGATGGATTTGATCTAAGGGTGGGGATTTCACCCTACTTTTCTTAAGTAGAAATATATTTTTATTATTTAATTTAAAATCCCTTAAGGTATGTGTAGATGGTGAGCGGGGGCCATATAATTGCTTAGGGGTGTAATGTCCTTTTAATCCTTAGTATGTTGTAAAAATATTTTTATAAAAAGACTATTAATCTAGTAAGGTAATAGAACTAGAGTAATTAGCATAAGGTTAACCTTGTTAGGATGGAATTTTTTTAAAGAGAAGAAAATATTTAAGTAAATTAACCCTTGTTACATTCCTATAGAATAATTTATTAATGGACCCTAGGGATAATTTTGAAAGTGTGACACTCTTAACTAGACTTGGTTCATCAATCATAAAGCTGAGTTAGTAGTATAGGTTAAGTTAACGAATCCTAAAGGTTAAGCACCCTTGTAACCTTCTTTATAACTTAAACAAAATAAATTAGTTGCATTTTTATGTTAAGTGTTGGGTTGTAGTGTGTTCTTTGAACGTCGTTTTAGCGGGTGTTACAATGCGTATGTTGAATGCTCATCTACATTTAAACTAATGTTCAGGAGGGATTGTTTACACCCTATTTGATTAAAAGATGTTCATTTTACTTGGATATTTATGGGCTCATTGCCTCAAGTTGTGGAAGAAATAATTTGGTTTTTTGTAGTTCGTATTGTGACACAATGCGTGAAATTTGCAAAAATAATATCCATAATTAAAAATTTACGCTTGACTGAATTTTTTAATGATTGAAGGCAAATGAAAGATACAATTGCGAAGATGTCACAAGGCCAATATTTGCACTACAAGGCCAATATTTGCACTAACTGCTAAAATTTCCATTTTCTACTTCAATTATAGCACTATGTAATTAGCAACATTGCTCTTGATCTTATCTCTTGGAAGAGTGTTTTTCTTTAAATAATGATTATATGATTTTGATATCATGCTTGGATATTGGAAGGCAAGCATGTTTACTAGCCAACCCATCTCTTGATATGTACTTTAAGTTTTTATGAAATTCTAGTGGACGCTTCCACGATTTTTTTCAGTCTTTGTACGAACGAAATCCTTAACTAGTATTATCCATGAATCCTAATCATCAATATAATATTCTAAATTTTAAACATAAAAGATATGCATTCCTGTAAAAAATGGTTCTTGAAAATGTATGATTTTTAGTTTATATATGATGACAAATGTTGATCCTGATTTCGAGTTGTTTAGTATACATAAATTCTCTTTGACTAAAGAGAATATCTACATGTGTTTTTTTTTTTTAATTCTCGAGTATATTTTTTGGGACTTAAAAAGAAAATAATGCTTAAAATTGTGAGTCAGCTCTGCAACTCATAGATCTCTGCAGAGTATCAAACACACGAAGATTGGTTACAATTCTAATTCTTGGGGAATTCCACCCGAGCTTGGGAAGGTGACCAAGGTGGAATATTTAGATATTGCATCCTCTGGTGTATCAAGGACAATTCCAAAAGAGTTGGGAAATCTCCAAAAGCTTTGTAAGTTGTTTCTATTTAGAAACAGTTTGACAGGACCGAATCCTTGTTAGTTGGGCAAGCTTAGCAATTTGCAGTTGCTTGATTTGTCACAAAACATGATCACAGGCCCCATTTCGAGGTCAATCGCAGCCCTAAAAAATTTAAGGATTATGAATCTCATGATCAACAACATGAACATGAGGAGTATCCCCAGGGAAGAACACACTAGCACCATCACTATCAAAAACAACAAATTAACAATTCGTTGATTATTTTTGTCTTTAAGAAGATCTTCAAATATAAGTACACTTTAAAAAGTATAGGATTCATGCAAAAAAACAAGAACTAAATATTAGAACATTTCTTTCAATTTGAAGGAGGCGTATATGTTATATTAATTTGGTAGAGATCTTGCAATTGTAAACTAAAATTGATTAAAAAATTTGAAACACAATAAACATCCTTAAATCATTTGGGATGTCTTATTCATGTAGAGGATTTTTTATACAAATACCTGATTCTATTAATCACTAGTCAAGTCTTATCAATGATAAGTATCGCTATCCCCACAATATCTCCACTAATCCCATTATTCTCTCATACAATCACTCATAACCACCCTACAATCTCTCTCACGCTAATCTACTTATTACAACTCATTCAATCTCATGTAATTATATTATTCTAAATAATATAGAGTTGTCATTCTATTACATTTCATATATTGCATTTATATAATATCACACACATTATGTACTGCAGTAAAACAACCTTTGATGATTCTGACACCTTCTATAAATCAAACGACAAAGATTTAATTTATAAATTTTGCATTGAAATCAGACGGCAAAGGCAAGTGCACATATTATTGTGCAAGAAAATGACAGGTGTGTAAAGGTTGTATTATGCGGTAAATTTTGGAGAGCGCTTAACCTAGTTTGGTGGGTTTGCTGATGTCAATCTATCCTCCCCACTCAACATTTATTATGTTGTCAAATCCATGTAGAAGCAAACAACAGATACTATACTTTTGAAGTTGTATGATTCATACTATATTTTTTCAAGCCTCGTAAAATTAGGCGGAAACCTCCATATTAAAGGCCCTGACGCCTGCTTCAACAAGCAATCATTTCAATTGGGTCTTGAAAATATAACCTTTTCAATTTTTTCCATTTTGTAGTTTTTCCTCTTCAAACGTATATTGCACCACTATGAATAATAAGTGCAAGATAAAGACCATACACTAGAACACAGTGTCCTCCCTCTCCATTAAACCCCCTCTTGATTTCCTCTCATCCTTTTCCTCTATTTCACTTCCGCATTTTTCCATTCTTCACTCCATCCCCTCCGGCGTTTTTATCATACACTTCACGTACGATTGCTAGTTGATATTTGCAATGTTAAAATGGTTTTAACTTTTTTTTATTATCGATTTTGAATTTTTTGAATGTTGGAAATGTTGACACTTGTGAATCATTCAATAGAAAAGGGCAAAAGAAGTTGTCAATTACTAAATGGAAAAAAGTAGCAAGAGGTGTCAAAGGAGGAATGCAACAAATGTCAAAAGTGGTTTGTATTGAGTGATGTCAAAAATAGTTTGTATTGAGTGTAGTGTTAAGCCTATCGACTTAATTATCACAATAATATTATACTAAAATATAAGAAAATAAACTTATAATTATACACTTGATTTTGTTTAACGCACTACTACAAATTTATATTAAATAGGAATGCCCCTACAAAAATGAATGTCTAAAAAGACTGCTAATATTCATCTCTACATCTTTTAATATTTGGTTCCAATCCAAGCGATCTCCTACAATTTCAATTGTTGATGGGAAAATTCCCTCGCGAAAGTATTTTAGACGAAGTGGAAGAGTATAATGTATAGAATTATTTGCATCTTTGGTTTCAGTTTCAGTTTCACTCGAGACCCTTAAAATAAGAGCATTTAAGCCATTGCCAGTCATGGCTGCAGTTATGTTGGATAGAATACTTTGGGTAGGAAGTTGCACAGTATTTTGTCCAACAAGCCATGCATAATAACTTATCACCACGCCATTTGTTGGAAAATAAACTTGCTGAAGAGCTGTGTTGGCTGTCGTCCAATTATAGTGCACATTTTGGGGTACTTGCGATGGGCTGGTAGTTCCTGTTTGAATGCAAGATCTAATAAGTTCAAGGAACGTATCTCTGTATATACGCATCAATGTTTGGTTGCTAGAAAAATAATGGGCCACGTCATAACATCCACATTCACCAGGGGCACTCACATATGATTCACAGAGAAAACAGTCTAAGAATTTCATTTTCATGTCATAAAAATGCCATTCCAATTCCAAGGAATTGTAATCCAACTCATCTAGTATACATTGCCACTCCAAGCCATCGCCAACTATTTCAAGCAGTGCTTGTGGGGACAATCCGTTCCAGTTTGTAATTACCCGCAGCTGAAGAGTACCCGATGCAGAGTTTGAATTGTAATCTCGGGATTCTGTTGCCTGAACAATTTGCATCGAAGTATTTTCATGTTTCTCCTTGAAAATTTTTAGAGCATTATCTAGATACATTTTATCATCTGAGTTAGCTGCATATCTCTCAAACAAGCTCTTCAATTCAACTCTAACACCATTCTTACGATAATGGTTATCCTAGAAATTAGCATTGCTTGGACATTGGAATAACGAATATCTTCTGTTACATCTCATGGATTTAGAATCCCTTCTTGTATGAAACATTTGATGACCTCCACAAACTTGTGCCTATATAATTCTGTTTCGTTCTTATCCAGAGCAGGAACAATAAATGCCGCCTCACATTCACATCTACCTCGGGTGATGTTTCTTCCGCATTCAAGACAGAATAACAATATACTGGAATCCATTCTTTGGTGTGGGTGTTGTTCGATAAGACTGGACTTAACCTTCAATGAAGATTGCCGGAGGCAATTCCATTATCTTAATTAAGAATCACAAACGAATTTGAAATATAGGAATTCACATCTATTTTATAAATAGACTTAAGTTTTGCGTAACATTGGTTTTTTTTTAGCTGAAAATGTTATCAAGTTCTAGCTCATGTCAATAGTAAGCCTGTAAATAATAAAATGTCGGTTGGACATATTTGAATATAAAATGGAACCATGATTTAAAACATCATCTTAATCTACCAATTTTGTCATTTACTCGAGGTTTGAACACAAGAACATCGTAGTTTAAAATATATTGTGTTAGGAAATAAGAGATAAAATATGTGGAATAATCCCTCACAGAATCGCAATAGTAGAAAACTAATATGCATAAATTATTACAGATCTCAAATAAAATTGCAGAATAAAATAACACAATACAAAGAGATAGTATTTAACGTGGTTCACCTAATTTGGGCTACGCCCACCAAGAATCACTTGCTCAGATTTTATTATAAGCCACCGCTCTCTCAATACAATACCCAGATCCGTTTGGAGCTATGCTCAACAAACTCTACAGAATTCACAGGCCGAATTCAAAACACATCTACAATACATTTACTTGTTCATCTATCATATGCATAAGATCATATAAATAGACAACTGCTTAAGCAGTTTTACAAAACCGTGGGTATCAAAACCATGGAAAAAACCTGTCCCATAAACCTATGGGTCAAAAAGCTTGCCCATATGAGAAGAGCACGTTTCCCGATATGTCGGGTGCATTTTTTGAAGCCAAAAAACAAAAAAAAAATTACAGCTAAAAAAGTGTACAGTACTCTTAGTGTACAGTCTTCAACACTTTCACACATGAAAACAGGCTCCACAACCTAACAATCTCCCACTTGAAGACTAGTTTTCCTCTGACCAAGCTTCTCAACCCTTCACTAATTTCTGTGAAGACCAAGCAAAGCTGAACACAACTTCAATTTTTTCCTTGTGACCACCTTGGTCATCATGCCTGTAGGATTCTAACTGGTATGAATCTTCTCCAACTTGAGCTTCTCTTCCTCCAAAGCTGTCCTGATGAAATGGTACCTTAACTGTATATGCTTTGTCCTCGAGTGGAAAGCAAAGTTCTTAGCTAGGTGTATAGCACTCTGACTATCACTATGCAGCTTACATTCCTCCTGCTTATGCCCCAACTCCTCAAGCAATTGTTGTAACCAAATCATCTCTTTGCTTGCCTCTGTGGCAGCAACATACTCAGCCTCCGTTGTTGACAAAGCCACCAGCTTCTGTAATCGTGAAATCCAGCTCACTGCTGTCCCACCTATAGTGTAAATATAACCTGTCGTGCTCCTCCTGCTGTCTACATCTCCAGCCAGGTCTGAATTTACCTAACCATGTAAAGTGGTGTCTGATCCACTATAGCACAAAACTATCCCCGTGGTCCCTCTCAAATACCGAAGGATCCACTTTACTGCTTGCCAATGCTCTTTACCTAGATCACTCATAAATCTACTCAAAACTCCCACTGCATGGGCAATATCAGACCTAGTGCACACCATAGCATACATCAAACTGCCAACTGCTGATGAGTAAGGTACCTTGGACATTTGGTTCCTCTCCTGCTCTGTCTTCAGACATTGCTCCTTTGACAACTTGAAATGGCCTGCCAAAGGAGTCCCAACCGGTTTAGCATCTTGCATATTAAACCTCTCCAAGACCTTCTTAATGTACTCTTCCTAAGATAAAGTCAACTTCTGTTTCTTTGTATCCTGAGATATCCTCATACCAAGGATTTGTTTGGCTACACCCAAATCCTTCATAGCAAAGGATTCACTTAGCTGCTTCTTGAGTACTTTTATTCCTGCATGTTTTTACCTGCAACTAGCATGTCATCAACATACAAACACAGGATAATATAACTTCCATCCTCAAATTTCTTTGTATACACACAATGGTCAGAATGACATCTGATATAACCTTGCTCCATCATGAAGCTATCAAACTTCTTATACCATTAACGTGGAGCTTGTTTCAGGCCGTACAAGTTTATCTTCAGTTTACACACCATCTCCTCTTTACCTTTGACCTCATAGCCCTCTGGTTGCTGCATATATAGTTCCTCCTCCAAATCATCATGAAGAAATGTAGTCTTTACATCAAGCTGTTCTAAGTGCAAGTCTTCTGTTGCAACTATTCCTAGAACAGTTCTAATAGAAGTCATTTTTACTACAGGAGAAAATATCTCATCAAAATCTATACCTTGATTCTGTGCAAACCCCTTGACCACCAACCGGGCCTTATATCTTTTCATTCATCCTTCTTCATCTTTAACTCTATATATCCACTTGTTCTGCAATGCTCTTTTTTCCTTCGGGTAGCTTTACCAAATCCCATGTCTAGTTCTCCCATGAGAACCTGATGCTCCTCATCCCATGGCTTGCTCCCCACTTCTTCTAGCATCTCCCTGTATTACTTCATCAAAGCTCTCTGGTTCTCCACTATCAGTGAGTAATAAATAATAAAGAGAAGGAGAAAAAAAGTTTAGGTTCTCTTCTTACCCTAGAAGACCTCCTCAATATAGGAGTTTGGGGTTCCTGTTGAGGGGGTTCCTGAACTGATTCATGTGTCACTTTCCCATCGGGAAGATCCTCTACCACTGCATATTCTTTCTTGGATTCTTCCCTATTTTCCTGCAACTATTTCTCTATACATGACTTTCTCATTAAAGACTACATCCCTAGATCGAATGATTTTCTTGTCCTTAATACTCCAACATTTATATCCAAAGTCATCACCACCATAACCAATGAAAGTACATTTTTCTGATTTAGCCTCTAGCTTAGTCCTATCATCCTTGTCTATGTGAACAAACACCTCACATCCAAAGACTCTAAGAAATGAACAATCAACTTTCTTACCATACCAAGCCTCCTCAGGTATGCCTCCATCCATGGCACTTGAGGGTCCTCTGTTTATCAAGTACATAGCTGTGCTCACCACTTTTTCCCAAAAAGAAACAGGCAGTCCTGCATGTAACCTCATACTCTGGCGAGGATACATGAAAAGTGTACAGTAATCTTAGTGTACAGTCTTCAACACTTTCACACATGAAAACAGGCTCCACAACCTAACATATTTCTACTCCCACGTGGTTTACTCTAAAGATCACACATGTTTGCAGTCAATGCTAAATATAACTTTTTGACTTTTGCTCTTTAAAACTAGTCGTAGTGCAGTTGTGGGTGGCTAGATTTGTTGGACTGAGGTTGTAGGTTGCATTTTAGGGCCCTCCATTACAAACACATGTGATGGTTAAAGCTTTCCCTCACAAGCTAGTTATATACGTTTATGCATAAGGGAGTCAAAGAGGATTATAGGTTTATAGGAATAAATGTCTAGAAAGTTAGATTGTCATTCTTTTTTTAGATAAAGGGTAAAAGGAGGTTTTTGGGTTGGGATCTATCCCAGGAACAAAAGAGGCCTGAAATCACAAATGAAACCTTAAAGACAAGTTACAAAAGAGGAGCAGCTGCCCAGCAGTGAAAACAAATAACTAAGTAGGAGAAAAAGTATTCTTGTGGTATGATTTTTTCTTTCTATGCATCATTTTCCAACCATCTGAGACATCCTCAAAAGGAATAATAACTTCGAGAGCTTCAATTAGCTGACATGTACTGTTGTTTAAAGGAAAATGATGAGTAACATTTTCCTTGGCCGCTTCATTGACATCTGATTCAACAATTTTTTTGGCTGAATTCCCACATTTAAATTCTCCTTGTTTCCTTCAACTCAAATTTCTCTGAGTGGAGTTCTAGCAACCAATTCAACCAGGTCCTCCAAATCTACATTTGAGTCAGAATCTCCCTTAACATCAAGAGAAAAATGCTCCAGGAGAGAATTCTTCCACCAAGTGGCTCTTTCATTCTTCTACTTGCCCATTGTAAAATTAGCAGTGATACGTCCTAAAGAAAAGCATCTTCTGCATCTAAAAGAAAATATTTCATAGTCAAGAAGTTGGATATAAGATCTATTTTGAACTTTAAGCTCAATTCTAGGAGGAAGGTTCCTTCAGGTATCAAGGTCAACCAATATTTGGGCATAATTTGTATGATTAAAATCAAAGGTTTGGGTTTCAATGTTCAAAATATTTCCCAGTGCAATGCCAATGGAAAAAAGAAAAGGATGATCCCAAAATTGCAGTGGTAAGTGTAACAATCTAATCCAAAAATATTTGTGAGAAAATGTTTCAGTGGTTGGATGAAATGAGGGGAACTATACGGATGAAAATCGACATGCAACCTTCAACCGCACTCGACTCCCTGAGGTCATGCTAAGGCAAATGATGTGGAAATGTGTTGATGGCTAGTGATAAAAAAATGTGATATGTGGACAAAAATGTGTGTAAATGGGTGGGCAAGTTGTCGAAGAAAAACAATGTCCTCAACACACAATAACAAGATCTTCTTGTAAAAAAAAAGGAAGGCGTCTCTAACTTGTATGAGTTTGATAGATGGATCAACAAGAATAGCTACACGGAGGCTCCAGTCAATATCAATGTCCATGGAGATCCTTTCTAGTGGTTGTAGAATGCGTGGAAAATCAACGAGTGCTTCGTAATGATTCCTAGACAAGGTCATGGAATATACAAGGGAGGCATGGATCTCGATCACTCTATGGACAATTGGTTGGAGCAGTAAAAAATGCAAGGCTTCAGTGAGCTTCCTCATTTAGAACACTTAGCTATCGAATGATGTCTAGTAGAAGTGGTGATGACCTAAAAAATAATGAGCATAATCCTATGTCAAGGTCTAGCTGATCTTTAGGCCCTTATGGTTGAGGAACTTACAAATCACAACCGTAAACTCTTGGCAGCTGCAACCCTTATATGGTCATGTACATGCTATCCAATTTCGCCCCTCGGGTGAAATTATACAATGGGGATCTAATAGGACCTAGGCACCTAAATAGACTCCACATGTGAAAATGGGCTATAGGAAGTTTTTGGGGGCTTCGAGAGCACTCCTTATTACTGCATCACCTCTAGTTAGAATAGATTTACTTTTCATGTAATCCTTTTATCCCTTTCTCCTTAGAAAGCATTATGGTAGGATTAGATTAGTTTTCTCTATAATTTGGGCATGTGGTGTCAAGATCTAGGAATAGGAAGTCAGACTTTCTCTGGATAGGTTTCTTAATTGCAAAGTCCCACACTTTGAGAATAGCTCCGTGTTGTGTGAAATATCCCCAAGAATATCACTCCAAAATACCTCCAAAATACAAAGCCAAATCTGCCCCAACTGGTTCGATCCAATAGAAGATGAGCTACTGTAATTTTATTCCTCAAATGCCTTCAAATTACACTGCTGGAAATGACTGAAAATAACACTGAAAATCTAATTACCATCAATGGGAATTTCTGAGTGAAAAACCCTCTCAATCCCTTGGGGTTTTCTTCCACAAGATAACTCTTGGGGTTTTCATCCAAAAGAGGTAGAAACTAAGGTATTTTCTCCTTAGAATATTATTTGCAAAAGCTCAAAGCTCAAATGTAAGAGAAATATCATATAAAAATCTGGAATATAGAAGAGGCAAGTCGACTTTCCTTTTAAAGGAAAAGAGCCAACAACCAACCTCCAAACCAGCCAATGAGCTCACATGATTTTTCCTATGCAAACATTTAATATTTTCCCATATTAAATGTTTTTCCCAACAATATTTCCCTCCTAGTGCAAGTTCCATTTCTCTAGGGAAAATACATAAATTAATTATGTTTTTATCTTCCCTAGGCTTCATTACTCCTCTTTGGCCCAAGTTGCCATTATCCTTTCTAGGAGGATTAAAATATAATAAATCCCTTTACAATGACTTTTGCCCCTTAAGGCAAATCGTATTTTCCATAGGGAGTACAATTTATTTTTATAAAGCTAAATAAATTAATATAAGTGCTTTAATAATTTTATTTTATTTTTTTGTAGCACTTTATAATAATTTATTACATGTTAAGTCACCCTTATATTTTTCCTTTGGCCGTCGGGTTGAAAAAATGGGCCAAAGGTCTTCGATTGGAAAAGGGGACATTACAGTCCTCCCTTCCTAAGATCGCTTGCCCTCAAGCAATTCTGATCTTGTTTTGTCCAAGTATCATACACAAGAGACAAAACATGCTGAAATGTTCTACCAGCCTGGCCCCTGTACCTGTCAACTGAGCTAAAAATTTCCCCCATATATCATCCACAAAATGCTCATATACATATATTTGGAGCAATGGTTCAACAAACTCTAAAATGAAGACTTCATCTTCTACCATATCATGTATCTCATGATGAAAATAGATTGGACTAGGCAGCAATAAATAAGATGCATTATTATGTTTATCATACCTTGGAGTATCGCCAACATCGACGTCAATCTTGGTCTTCAAAATGTCTTGACTTTGCTGCCCCAAAATATGAGTATTAGTGTGTACAATGGGTTGAAATTTCTCATAAATCAGTTGCTGCGATAAATAAGATGGCATAATTTCTTCCACACCATCTTTAATCTGTGCAATCAATCCTCCTTTGAAAGGTATTTCCATGCTCTCGGCTGTTCTCTCTTGAGGAATGACATTCCTCATACCCTGCTGCCCACTAAGCAAAGACATCTTTTCCTTGAACTCTTGTAGGTGTTGTCTTTCTTGGTCGGCTACCAACCTAGAAGCTCTAGCTCTGCTATTCCATTCCTCACACCTCTTAAGAGTTTCCTTTAAATCATCCTTGCTTGCATATACAAATTTAATCTCCTGAAATCAAATCATTTCTCTAGCGAGAAAAGTTCTACTAACACAATTATTTTGTTCAATGGAAATCATACCTTTTGAAGCTTCTTCTTCTTCCTTTGGTTGTAGATCTGATTTATCCTCATGTGTTAAATCAACATGTCTATCAAATTCATCACATAATGTTTTGCATACCTCATTAGAATTTGAAGACACCAAAGCGCTCTCATGAAGTGTTGTATCATCCATTTGTGAAAATTCTCTGTTCCTTCCACGTATCAACCATTCGGAAGCTATAGTGTGATATTCCTCTTTTGCCTGCTCAGTTTTGTAGCCAATCTTCAGGTGCATGTCCATGTATTCCATGAAAGGAAGATTCCCCTTAACATCTTGAGGAAGAATGTTATACTCCTCAAATATGATAATCACTTCTGCTTCCTTGTCTTGCGGTGCTAGAACTTTGTGAATAGAAAATGATGATGATGATCCAGGCCTCCAATCTTGTTTGGCTCTCAAATTGTCTCTCCTATCTCTTGGCCTATCCAAAGCCATCCTTTGCATCAACTGTTGCATGATTTGTATCATCTGTTGATGGGTAGTAATCATAGTCCTAAAAAGATCGCTATCCATATTCCATGAAAAGCTTTTCTGTCTAATTCTCATGATTTAGCTCTATCACCAACCTCTCGTGGCTGCATTAAATCAGAAACCCTCCAGGTGGGATGAACATTACTCTGATACCACTGAAAGATCCCCAATAGATCTTTTCCCAAATATGAGGTTTTCCCATAAAATAATAAATATACTTTTGACAGCTATGGGAAATAATTATTTTTATATGCAAACAAACCCAAAATCAGCATATAATAATTATTTTTATTCCCAAACCCTTAGAACAACCCTAGAGAATTTATGGCAAAAATCAAATTTTACAACAGCTGGAAAATAATTTATACTTGAAACCCTAACTACTGCAATCTTCAAGATAGCATAACTTTCTCTACACAACTCCGATCTAGGCAAATGACATATGCTCGAACTTGGAAAAATACAAGGAACAAGATGATGTAAACCAAATTATAACAGCAACTACCAAACATGCAGAACTGACCCTCCTACTATTTCAGCCCACACATTTAGGGCATCAAATGGGCCCAAAAATTATTTTCTCTATCCCGGATGATTGTTTATATTTTTAGGAACTCATTCATATAAAAATCAGAATTTGCGGATGCCAAATCAACTCAGAAATCAGATCTGAAATTTGATTATAAAACTGGTAAAAAACCCTTTGAAAAATTATGAAACTAATTGGCTTATTTCCAAAAAATATGTAGATGGTTTAGCAATTAAAATCAGATCTAAATACCTCCAAAATACAAAGCCAAATCTGCCCCAACTGGGTCAATCCAATAGAAGATGAACTACTGTAATTTTGTTCCTCAAATGCCTTCAAATTACATTGCTGGAAATGACTGAAAATAACACTAAAAATCTTATTACCATCAACGAGAATTTATGAGTGAGAAACCCTCTCAATCCCTTGGGATTTTCGTCCACAAGAGGTATAAACTAAGGTTTTTGATCCTTAGAATATAATTTGCAAAAGCTCAAAGCTCAAATGCAAGAGAAATATCATATAAAAATCTAGAATATAGAAGAGGCAAGTTGACTTTCCTTTTAAAGGAAAAGAGCCAACAACCAACCTCCAAACCAGCCAATGAGCTCACATGATTTTTCCTATGAAAAAATTTAATATTTTCCCATATTAAATGTTTTTCCCAACAATATTTCCCTCCTAGTGCAAGTCGCATTTCTCTAGGGAAAATACATAAATTAATTATGTTTTTATCTTCCCTAGGCTTCATTACTCCCCTTTGGCCCAAGTCACCATTATCCTTTATAGGAGGATTAAAATATAATAAATCCCTTTACAATGACTTTTGCCCCTTAAGGAAAATCGTATTTTCCATAGGGATTACAATTTATTTTTATAAAGCTAAATAAATTAATATAAGTGCTTTAATAGTTTTATTTTATTTTTTGTAGCACTTTATAATAATTTATTACAACTTAAGTCACCCTTATATTTTTCCTTTGGCCGTTGGGTTGACAAAATGGGCCAAAGGTCTTCGATTGGAAAAGGGGACATTACATTGTGCAATCACACCTACTGCCCCATCAACAACCAGAACATTTGAGGATGCTATGATTTTGCATAAACAATAAGTTAAACTCTATTGCTAGCGGCGGTCAAGTATTCGCAGGCTTTATCAGCTGGGATATTCAAAATGTTTAATTGTTCAATCTTCTTATTGTATCGTGTTAGTCTTCGAAGGACAAGAAGATGGAGTCCCGTATCTATGTCCATAATTAATTCAAGTTTGTTTGGTTATGGGACCAATGGATCACTACCGTATGTTTTCTCTTGTTTTGGTTCATTTATGGTCATGGATTGCAAATATCTAGTTTAATTAATCAAATTACAACTGATTACTTGAATTAAATCTATTCTTTATTTTTAGTATTTTCAAGATATAAATGAGGTAAAACAACACAAAGCAACTACTTTAAACAAATAAATTTTTTTGGTGTTTTTATGGAATTTAGAAGAAATGAAGAAATGAAAGATTCTAATCTAATTAATAAATATAAACAGGAAAATAACCGGATGTAGTTATTTTTCTATGCAACATTGTATCTAATCTGATTTAATTAAACAAATCCTTTTTCCAATAAGCAATTGTGGATTTGTTAAATCCTCTCCTATCTCAAATACATGAGAAGATTGAAATCTTTAGAGGATTGTCTTCTATTTAACTTCCCAGATAGAAATTTTGAGAATATAAGGGAAACCACAGTATACGAAAAATTTATCATCTCTATGCTGCAAAGAAAGGTTCCTCCAGATATACTTCCCTCCAAATCCACAGGGACAGGGAAGGAAGAATCTATTAGCTGAAATTTCTATGGAATATGTAAAGCCTCTTTGAAATTGACTTAATTATTTGCAATGAAGAAGCTAACTCTTTCTATTCTATTTGATATATATGTGTATACGATTCAAAAACAATAATGTGAATAAATGAAGAAAACTAACATCAATGCTAACCTGGAAATATAGAGTAATGGAAAATCTAGTTGTGTTATGTTTTTTCCCCTCATTTTGTCTTTTCAATCTTCTGTGTTCACATGATTCCAAGGGATTCAGAATGTAGAAGAAACACTGAGAAGGTGCTAGAGTAATGGCAGCGTGATAGAGTTCTGGTACTAATGCAGGTGGAAGAGAGATAGCACAAGTGAACAGAGTTTTGCTATGCAATTTCCTACAAGAATGTGGTAGCTCAACAATACAAGAATACACAAAATGATTTCTTATCCTTTGCTTCAGAACAAGCGGTAGTTTTATAGAAGGTTGGATGGGTTGTGCACTAACACACTTCATAGCTATGGAGTGCCATGTCAACACATGAAGGGGATGTTTGAATGGTCAATTACAAATTATATGTGGAAGAGGAGATTGTCACAAGTAACTCAAGCTTGAAATTAGAAACAACGGGTGAGAAACGTTCTCAAAAAGTGAACTTAAGTGAATAAATCATTGCATCAATTCTACGGTGAAGATTCTAGAAAAAGCACACATGACCATCGCCCTATGCATAGTTGTGGTTACAAGAGCGCCGCAAAGGTAGGGTGGTGTTTTTGCAACTAAAGGCCAAAATTAAGGTGAAATGAAGTGGAAAGCTATAGAAAAGGAAGAAGTGGTTAAGTAAGGCAAACTAGGCTACAAATATAAGCTGCAAGGAGGTTTAGGAGCTCGAACACCTTTGGAAAACACATGAATCATCATTGGGGACATTTTGTAACTATTTTATGAAAATGTAGCATGTGCAAATTTGGGTGTGTACATATTTCCCCCTTGGAGAAATGTTTTAGCCACGAAGAGGTGTAGAATGTAGAGTCCGAGCATGACATTGCTAAAATGGTGAGTTAGAAGCTATACCTGGCATGCCCATGTGCCAAAATGTCTTCATCCAAGCTCCTGCTACCTGCAAGACGAAAGAAAAACTCAAGTGTAGATAGATAAATTATTGGAAAATAAACACTAAAACAAAATGAAAAGAGGACTTACCATTTGCGCGGGGATAGAAGTATACTTGCACCAGCTCTCCAGCTCTGTAAAGCATATATTTAACAAAAACCATTCATTTTCAGTTTATTTGCACATACCCCCTTTAGTGATTTAAGAACTCTAGACCCACGGTGACCTTTTTGAGTGAGAGTATAGTCAAAACGACGAGGGTAGTGATGTGATCATGGCTCTACAAGTTAGAAACCTAACAACGAAGACAAAGGTTAACATTTATTATTATTTTATTTTTTTAAAATAAAATTTAAAAGGTTGAAAATATGATCCTAGGGGGGATATTTTTGAAATTTATTATCTTAAAATGATATCTAGAGTGTGTCCTAGGTGGGTTTAGCTTTTGTTTTATTCTAAAGGGTCCATTTTTGTGTTCTTTTGAGCTTTTGGGTCAAAATGGACGAGTCAACCGTTTCGAACAGGACCATCACCTTCCGTAGGGCGGCGGTTATGGGACCACCACCTTGTGTAGGGTGGAAATGTTAGCTAGAAAATCTATCTGGTGGGCAGATCTATGGATAGACATGCCAACAGTATGTGGGGCATAGCCGTTCTTTGAGACATCAAAGCGAAACTGGTTTATTGCTATTCTACGAAGTAGGAACCTGTGCAAATATTACAGTATTCTACCTTCAGGGGGTTTGGGATCTCATCCCAGTACAGGTAGTTCCGAACGACGAACAAAAATGTGAGAGGGGAGGAATGAAGGGAGGATAGATTTGAAGGGAGAAAAGAAATGAATTCCAAGATAGAAAGGTCAAAAGGTTTATGTTTTGGGCTGGTAGTAAACACAACCAAACTTACTTACATAAACAAATAAAGCAATATTCATGAACAAATGAAAAAAGTAAAGATAGATCTAACAAAAAAGAAACGCGGATCTAACTTAAGAGATATTTAATGCACATAACACATAAATTCAGCACAAAGTCTCAATATTTGTATTAATATTTTATTCTATTGCAAGAAAGCACAAAGTCTTTCTCTCCTCACTTCTAATTTTCATACAAAACTGTCCACACCAGAATACAACAAGTATTCCATTATTTATAGAAGGAGGAGGAGGAAGAGGACAAAAAGAAACCAACCACTTATTTACAAAATATCAACAAAATATCTAAAAGTCAAAATTTGACTTTTGGGTAATTTTAAGATGGCAACATCCCATGGCGCAACATGGATGATGTCATTGCGTGTGCCAACATGCTTTTAAATATTTTACAAAAATAGGAAATCCATCCTAGAGGAAGCTATTCATCATCGTCTATCAGCTCGAATTTAGCTTCTAGTTGAGGTTCAGGAGAGTCAATGTGGCACTGTGCCCGATACTCTGCAAATTTTCTGATTATCTTTTGAAGTTGGTATTGATCAAGACCCTAGAAATGGTCATGAATAACCTTGGAAGTCTCTTTCTCGTTCTTGAACTTGTCAGGAAAATCAGTGTACTCTTCTTTTGCATTGATCAAAGAGCCTATAAAATCACGGTAGGCTAAGAGATTGTTGATGGACTCTTGATTGAAAGTGACCTCTTACGCAAGACCTTGATAGACAATACCCTTAAATATTTGGAACATATCATCTGCTTCTCTCAACTCATAGGATGGCCTGAGCAATCTAGGAGACATTTTTAAAAATGTTTTCTCCCTATTGTGTAGCGCATCCAAGGCTTCTTCCTTGAATTTTTCAATTCTTTCCATCATGAATTCCATTTTATCGACCTGGTAATCTAAAGTAGTGAGAGCTTTATAATGTGCCCACGGGTGATCGATAACACTAAACTTTAACAGGTCATCAGTTGAACAGTTGACCATGGTCTAGAATGTTCCCTGCTGCAACTTAGTGTTATCCAACTCCTCAGAAAGGGAGCTCGCTAATTTTTGTAGCTCTTTATTTCCTCGAGTTATAACCTGATGCAGCAACGTGAACCTACCAATTATTATTTGACCATCCTGGAGGATCTTCTCAATCTAGGATGATACAGTTGTACCCTGTTCAACAATCTTTATGTATTCATCTATTTTTTCTTGGCTGGGAGCTTGAACAGGTTCTGCAGTAGTTGTTGAAGGACCTCTGCCCATCTTCTGCAAAGCTTAGAGCAAATTCCTATTCTGTTCTTTGTGTATTTGTTAGGTTGTGGAGCCTGTTTTCATGTGTGAAAGTGTTGAAGATTGTAAACTAAGAGTACTGTACACTTTTCATGTATCCTCGCCGGGGTTTGTGGCCGGGCCGGGCCCCGAGCGGGGGTCCGGGGGTGGCAGCCCCCGGTAGCAGGGGTTCAGGGGTGAAGCCCCCGAGAAGTAGGGGTTCAGGGGCATAGCCCTCGAAAAAAAAAAAATTAGGCATAAATTTTTTTGGCCTCGATAAATGCACCCGACATATCAAGAAATGTGCTTTTCTCATATGGGCGAGTTTTTTGACCCATAGGTTTATGGGACGGGTTTTGCCCATGGTTTTAATACCCACGGTTTTGTAAAACTGCTTAAGCAATTGTCTATTTATATGGTCTTATGCATATGATAGATGTACAAGCAAATGTATTGCAGATGTGTTTTGAATTCGGCTGTGAATTCTGTAGAGTTTGTTGAGCATAGCTCCAAACGGATCTGGGTATTGTATTGAGAGAGCGGTGGCTTGTAATAAAATCTGAGCAAGTGATTCTTGGTGGACATAGCCCAAATTGGGTGAACCACGTTAAATACTGTCTCTTTGTGTTGTTTTATTTTATTCTGCAATTTTATTTGAGATCTGTAATAATTTATGCATATTAGTTTCTACTATTGTGATTCCTGTGAGGGATTATTCCACATATTTTATCTCTTATTTCCTAACAGTATTCTCTTCTCCTCTTTGGCCTCTTGTAGCTTCTTGCAGAGGGCATTGAAATTTGATAAGGCCTCTCCTTGCAGGCTTTCGGATGATGTTCCCATTGTGACTTGAGTCACTGTGAAGTCTATAGGAGACAGATCTTCCTTTTTCTTTATGGGATCCGGATAGGCTATCTCCATGACCCTTTCTCCCAAGGCACTTTTCGTGAAGCGAGTTAATGATTTTTTCTTCTTGGGTCCTTTTTTCAGAATGAAGGAGAATTCCATAGCTGCAATGGGCACCTTCCTCTTGTGTTGACTCAGGTGGTCGGAGAACCAACCAGGACTTAGGAGATCGGGATTGGAAGAAGAAGAGGAAACGGGGGTGAAACGGGGAGCAACTAGAGTGGACTCGAGGAAGAAAGTGGAAAAAATTGTTGGTGGCATGGACAGAGAATCCGATGTGCTAGCGCTTATAGGGCCTAGAGTCACTACAATAGAGGAGAAGGAGATGGAGACAGAAGGGATCTGTAGTTGGATGGAGGGAATACCAAGTGATAGATTTACAAGTGAAGAAAAGATGGAAGAAGTGGAAGATGGAAGGGAGGAAGACAGAGAAGAAAAAACAACAAAATGAGTGGTTACCTAATGAGGAGGAGGGAGAGGAGAAGAAGAGGGAACAGAGGGCACCTCAAAAGTTGTAGCTGCGAAAAAATCCTGAGTGGATGTGTCTGTTGGTAAATCTGCCACTTCTTCGTTTCCTAGGGACACTAAGTCCACTATTTACTTTGACGCAGAAGAAGGGCTAACAAGAGCTTTCTCCTGCTTGATTGATTCTCCAACTTCATCTTTTCCTTTACCCTTTGGCAAGTGATTTGGCTTTGGAGGTGCTCTTCCTAAGGGGGAAGTAGTGAAATCCACCCCAAGGTAGATGAGACAATTTCATTTGCACCAATGTTTGGTGCATTGCAATGTGGGCTGAACCATTTCTTCTATGGTCTTGGGTGCCTTTGTTCTATCGATAATGGCCAATCATCCCCATCTGTGTAGAGGTAGACCTAATCAATTTTGTGATCAGTCTCTTGGAAATATTTTGGGATGATGGCAACTCTATAGTGGATGATCTCTGCCAGTGCCAACTGGGAGTGATATTTTCACCTAATTTCAACTTCGTGGTTGACGTCTATCGATATGTCCTCGATCTCTGGGACATGGATGGGATTGATCTTTTCCTTGGGGAGGCAAGTATGATAGTTGAAGGTTGGCCTTGCAAGAAAATCATGCTTCAAGTTGAGAAATTCTAGTTTTGCAAACATTTCCTGGGCTTTACCTAATGAGGCACAGGTGTATCTACCAACCGTGAGGGGGAAAGGAGTTGCACCCTTCTTCCTTTTCATACATTTTTCATGATATGTAATTAGTTTCCTTGAGATATCCAGAAGGATCAACTTGGGCCCTACATATCTTCGCAACCTTGTTGGTTCTCCCAGGAAGTTGGCAGCTCCGAGATATGTGAAGGTGGGGAATTGTGTAAAAAAGTCCCCCCATTTCTTTGTGGCAGCGACCACACTCATGCTAGTCTGACCGTGCCTCATGTCTCGCCTCATTAAGCAGATCACCTCATAAAATAAGGTGTCATTGATCTTATTGAACTGGGCGATACTAGCTTCAAGCCTTACCTCCCGATAGTACTCATATATTTTGACCTAAGGCCATACCCCACTTTGAATCAGTCAAGGGTACTCTCTTTCTGAGGCAACGACATATACAACATAGGAGTTCATATAGAACCTCCCAATCATTGAAACTTATTGGAGTTGCTGCAAGATAGTATCACTAATAATCTCTCCCCAGCCGAAATGTTTCTTAGGCAAATTCTCGCTTATGGTCTCTAAGTATTTGAGCATTCATTTGTGAAAGTGGTGAGCATTAGGAAGCTTGAATACTCTACTGAGAAAAGTGACGGTATCACTTAGCTCCTCTAAGAAGTCAGTGCGGTGAATGGTCTGTGGCCATTTCCTCATTACCTTTTTGTTCTTCAGGTAAACCTCGTTCATCATCTGCACGCACTTGTCCTCATTATCGGTCCAAGTCTTTATGTAGTCTTCTCCGCTTATTGCCACATAATGGCTATGGTGAGGAAATCCTAGCATGACTTCGAAGTATCAGACTATGAGGTTAATGACCACCTTGCCCTCTTTGTCTTGGACGCATCTTGTGTCTTTATTGTAATAATGGGCCACTATCACGATGAACTCATTATCGATAGCACTTACTGGAAGACCTGCTGCAAAATGTAGCCCGCTGCCCAACAGCTTGTCTATCCATGGGCTACCAGTAACTTGTTGGGTTCTGGCCCAAAAATCATCCATATCTATGTGCCCAAGCTCTGAGTCTCTGATGTTGAGAGAGCATTCTACAAGTGACTTAGGCATCTTGACTCTCTGATATTTATATTTCATTTCTTGCTCTGTCAACTTAGCTTTTCCTTAAGACTTAGTTGGCTTCTTGCTCTAGAAGACATGTGTGAGCTCGAGGGTGGATTTTTTTTCTCTACATGGAGAATCAAAGAGGTCCAACATATAAGAGCCATGTCAACCATCATGTTATCCATAATAACAGCTTGCAGAATGAAAAATGAGCTATTTATAAGCCTTAAGGTGCAAGGCACAAGTTTATAGCATGCTGCAGGGGCTTAAATAGGCTAGGTACACTTTTGAGGATGTTAACATACAAAACGATGCACCTGTGTTGGAAGGGGGAAAGCCACTCCAAAGGATTATAGAGGGGTTCACTTTTGAGGAGTGTTGCACGAAAGATCTTAGCGCCAAAGAGAAAGGCGTGGGGCATGGGTTTGCAACACACAACATGCAATGTTAGTGTTAAGGTCCATGTGCTAGTGCCTTAGGAAAACTGTGAACTGGGCGCTACTTAAAATTATGTTGCATGGTTTTACAGTGCACCCAAGCCGGGGTTTTGGTAAGTGTTGCACAGAAGCTTAATGCACCAAAGGATTATAGAGGGCGTAGTTTTGGGGAACACAACATCAAATGCTAATGTTGGTTGGGATGCGCCTGCGCCTTCAGAAGATTTGTTAGGTGTTTATACCTGGTGCAAGTTTAAAATATGTTGCATGCGGGGATAGTGATCGTTGTTGCAGCTGTGGGGATTGCAACATGAAAGGACAATGCGCCAAAGGAATAAGACTGATTTTTTGCATTTTCTATACAACTTCTCAAGTTCCTCTCTCTTTTTATTTTGCCAAAATAACAAAGAGAGGTTTTGTGGGATTTGGATAAGGCAGTAGGCATGGAAAAGGGATTTTATTTATTTTAGAGGTAGAGCCTTCTCATATTTACAGATCTGGAAGGAGAGATAAGGTGTTTTTAAAAAAAATTCATGGATTGTTAAGTCTATTTATTTCTAGATTTCTAGATTTAACCTTTTATAACAATCTGAAAACCATAACAACCAAAAATCAAAACCACAAACAACCATAAGAGTGATAAAAACCACTTACCAGGATATATAATGATGAAGGAACGATGTGGGATCCACAAATATGACAAACGGTACGTGGGGCTAACAGGAAAGGATGACAGATGCAAAAGAACAACTTTTCTCAATTTTCAAAACGTGAAAATGACAGGTGTTAACCGCATATTTATAGGAAAAACCCACATTTATGACACCACCAACCATCTTTGGTGCAGTTGGTGAGGTGTCAACACCATGTTTTCAGCGCCTATGGCATGCCTAAAGAAGTGTCAATATGATTATTAATGCGCCTTGAGCGCAACTTGGTTTTTGTTGACAATAAAGCTTTAGCACCTAAAGCACACATTTGTTTATGACAACATGCTAATTTCCACGCCTTTAGCACATTTTTTTGGCGCAAGTTCGAGGATGTTAACAAGTAACTCTTAGTGCCTAAAGGGTGCGACTTTATAGATGTTGACATGTTATTTGTTGCGCGAAAGGTTTTATTAAAGGGACGAATGTTTTGTACTGTTGACATGTCAAGTCTTGTACCCACTTCAAAAAGGCTGAAAAATGGCTAAGTTCTTTAAAACTTGATTTCTAGAAGGGAATTTTAAGTCATTTTTAATGTTAATAGACCTTCTCAGGTGACAAAAACAAATTTTTGGTATGGTTACTCACAAAATTGTCCCTGTCAATTTTACAGGATAACAACTGGCTCTTTCTGGGGACTATCTTTAAGTTAAACTTAAGGGTAGAGAATCCTATTCTCCATGTGCTTATCCATTGGGTTACAGAGAGTAAAAAAAAAGGGTGACCCAAAAAGGGAAGAAAGGGAACACACAACAAATAGGAAACAAACAAACGATGAAAGAAAACATGCAACAAAAGTAAACTGTACAAAGAAGAGAGCAAGCTCTACTTCCTGAAGATTTTCAGATGCTGCCCGCTATGGGGAAGCAGGAGCTCAGTTCCATCCAGATTCGAGAGATAGAAACTATTCTCTCCATTGATTTGTTTAATCTTGTATGGCCCCCTCCAAAGAGAGTCAACCTTTCCGTGCATGCCCTTTAGTTCTCTTCATTTTTCCCATAGAAGGAAAAGATCTCCTACTTGGAAATCTCTCTGCCTAGCTCTTTTGTCGAAAAAACTCTCGACTTGATTATGATGTTAAGTGATCTTGTCGATCACTTTCACTCGCTTTTCTTCTAGTTCTGTTAGGTATGTAATCCTCTTTAAGAGAGAACTCTGAAAATTTTCATCGTCGATTGCTCGAGCCAGGCATAGAGAAGGGAGTTATGTGGAAATAGGGATTTCAGCATCGGTCCCATATAACACGTGGAAAGGTGACATGCCAAGAGATATCTTTGGAGTGATATGATCTGCCCACAAGGCATCGTATAATGACTTGTGCCAGGATCGTTGGTTCTCATCAACTAGCTTCCGTATGATGGTTACCAGGTTCTTGTTGCTAGATTTTTTCTGACCATTTCCCTGAGGATAGTAATCAGAGGCATGAGCCAAAGTTATTCCGTACCCATATCAAAAACCAATAACTTATCGTGAAGATAATTTGGAAGTGTTGTCAGCAATGATTTTGTGTGGAACGCCAAATATCACAATGATATTTTCCTTGATGAAGTTGCAAAACAACTTTAGAAGTGGCATGTTTGATAGGTGTGGCCTCCACCCCATTTAGTGAAGTAATCTATTGCTATTAGGACATAACTATGTCCGACACTTGATTGGGGATGAAGTTCTCCAATAAAGTCAATTCCCCATTTCCTGAATGGTTTGTCAATAATAACAGGCCTAAGGGGAAATGTAGCCAATTGTGGTTTGCCAACAAACTATTGACAGAGTTCACATTTTGCTACCCCAGGTGACTGCATCCTTAAATAGCATTGGCCAATAGTACCTGGCCCGAATGATCTTATGTGCTATGACGAAAGAGGAGAAAAGATCACCACAGGTTGAGTCATGAAATATTTCTAGTAATTTTACCTGCTGCATCTTTTCAACACATCGTAGGAAGATGCCATCAATTCCGCGCTTGTACAACCTGTCATCCCAAAATGACATACCGTGTGGCCCTAAGATTTACCGTTCACTTTTCCTTTATGGTTATATGCATTGGGCACTCTCCATAAGTGAGAAAGAAAGTGATGTATGAATAGCATTCATCATTGGTCGTGATAAATAGAACCATGGGTAAATAATCCACTTTCTCCAGTTCACTCCGTTCTTTATCAACACGAACAACTTGCTCTTTAGGTGCCTCTAGGTTTTTATTTTCAGCCATAAGCTGACATAGGCCCTTACCTCTTACCAACATGGTTGGTTTGATGTCCAGATCATATTCTTGGACCTTTTGCGATCCAATTCCCTCGTAGGCTTCCTAACTCCTATTGAGTCAGGATAGACTGAACTACCGTGTCTGGAACCAACACTACTGTATGACAATTCAATATGTAGTAGTGAAAGTTCTTGACTATTTTTACTATGGCGAAGGCATGCTTTCCTAGTTGTGACAATATTTAGTTTATGAGGTTTGAGAGGAGAGCTCATGAAAACTATAGGGGATTCAACGTCGTCAGAGTTCTTCTGCATTAAGATAGCCAATACAATATGCGCGGACGCATAACTATACATGATGAAATCCTTGGAGAAGCCCAGACATACCAGGTTGGGTGCATGAGCAAGAGAGGATTTTATATCCTTAAATAATGTCTTGGGCTTCTTCACTCCATGGGACTATTTGTGACCCTTTCATCTATATTGGATATATGACGAGTCTTTTCGGTGAAGTCGGGAACAAAGTGTTTGAGAAAATTCACCTTTCTGAAGAAAGAATGAACACCGGTCTTGCTTGTGGCCAAGGTAAGGCTCTGAATATCCTTGACTCTTTCGACATCTATCTTCATGCCTTCTTTGCTGACGATGTGTCTGAGCAATTTTCCTTTGGTAACCCCAAAAATTGAATTTTTAGGGTTCAAATAAATTTCATGTTCTCAACATCTAATCAAGACTTGCTCCAGATGATCACAGTGATCACTTCGTTTCTTAAAGAACATGGTTGAGTCATCTAGGTATACTACGATGACCTTTCCCATCATACCTTTTGATTGTGAAGTCCATTTCATGTTGAAAGGTGGCACCGTCATTGGTTAATCCGAATGTCATCCTGATCTTCGGGTGTGACCTCAATCTAATTATAACCTGAAAAAAACATCAAGCATGAACAACATTTCTGAACTGGTTACTTCGTGTAGAACTTGATCCATTATGGGCAGTGGATAGTTGTCTTTTAAGGATGCTTGGTTTATGTTGTGGAAGTCTATGCATATGCGTATTTCACCGTTCTTCTTCCACACATGTATAATATTAGTGACCCAGGTACTATGATGAATTGGAAAAATGATTCTTGCATCGAACATCTTTTGTATTTCACCCTGGATGGTACCCTGAGATCTCGGGGTTGTAGTGCCTTTGTTTTTTATGAAAAGGCTTAGCGTTGACTTTGAGTAGGATGTCATGCTGAATGTTCTCAAGCTTAAATGACTTCAGATCAGCATAAGACCATGCTAATAAATCCATATATCTTTTCAGAAATTTGAAAAAATTTTGTTTTTCCTGAGGTGTACAACACTTGTCGATGTTCAAAGATCGAGGATGTTTTGTAGTGCCCAACTTGTCAGAATGGGTTTCCGGAGAAGAGCTAGGGTCATCCTATTGCATCTTCTTGACAAAATGGTCATGCTTATCAAATAATTGTTCCAAGGAAACTAAACCTTTCAGGATTTTATTTCCCTTGAGATAATATATGCCTTTATCTTCTTTCGATTCCTACACTTGGCCCATGAGAGACTCGTGACACGCAGAAGTCAATCCATCGAAATGGAGGTATTTGAAATTTTCAGCTTTCTCCAGGAAAGCAATAAGCTGATTATCATTGTTGAATACCTACCAGAGTTGTGAATTATCTGCCACGCTTGGGTGTAAAACTAACTTAATGGTATATGTGTCTATTTTTAACCTTGGGTGAGGGAGCATGAGAGAGGCCGAGACAGCCAAAGAATCATCCATGTCATTTTGTGCCCGTGGGAACTGCTTTGATTGACAAAGCATTAAACTCCTCGATGTTGTCCCACATTGCGTTGCGGTAGTGTCTAAGCTTGTCATTCTTCACTTGGTATATGCCTTTTACTTGATTGACAATTAGCTCAGCGTCACCTTGTACTTTCAAATTCTTGATTCCCCTTTCCTTTGTAGCTTGCATACCAAGTAACAAAGATTCGTACTCGGTAGTGTTGTTTGTATTGAAAAACTACAATTTGAACGAAAGAGGAAAAATCTCCTGTTCAGGAGATATTAGGACGGCCCCAACACCACATCCACTCATTGCGCAACTGCCATCAAACTGTAGCATCCATATTTTTTAAGATCCTCCTCCTGGACGAAAATGTCCATTTTGTCTGAGTTAGTGGACAAGGAGTAATTTCCCATCCCAGATGATTCAAAAAGAATCTGAGCCTTAGGGTCATCAAAATTAGTGACCAGATATTTCTTATTTGATTCAGGTTCCAACGTCTGCATTACCCCTTTGACAGGGATCCTGTCTTTGGACTAGTCCATATGGATTTCTCCACCAAATTCTATACAAAAAATCCTCCCTAGTAATATCCCGTAGGTGGATGGAATATCAGCTACGAGAATAGTCATTTTAACTCTTTTCTCCGGGAATTTTGTGAATGCGAACTGCACATCCTTGATCTAACCTATTAATGGTACCTACTTGGTTTCCATGGAGTAACACCTACCGAAAGTTTTAGTGAGTGTGAGGCCTAAAGCATGGGTGACCTTTTCTGGCATGACGTTGTCGGATGCTCCAGAATAAATTATGCAGTTACTTAATTTGTGACCATTTATCAAGAGGGAAAGGTAAAAAGGTTTAATTTTACCTGACACAGATGTCGAGGCAACGTTTATGCGTTATGCAGGAGGAGTGGAAATAATTCCTTTCAGGGAGATAGGAGAAGGGATAGTAACTTGGCTTTGGATATATTCAGTTAATCTAACAAGCTGCTATGGGTTAGACTGAAGATATTTAGCCTCAGACATTTAGATCTTGGTCTTTTTAGCATGATTGACTATTTTGAATGGGACCAAGGGTTATGTTGATGAAGGAATGAGTCCTTTGTTTCAAGATGGTAGGGGAGGGTTACTGATCTTTATAGAATGGTGGGTATCCATTTATAACATCCATTTATAGAATGGTGGTCTTTATAGAATGGTGGTATTTATAGCATCCATTTGTGAAAGTGGTGGGCATCAAGAATCCTGAATACTCTTCTGAGAAAAGTGATGGTATCACTTAACTCCTCTGATATGTTAATGCATTGGATGGTCTGTGGCCATCTTCTCATTACCTTTTTGTTCTTCAGGTAAACCTCGTTCATCATCTACATGCACTTGTCCTCATTATCAGTCCAAGTCTTTATGCAATCTTCTCCGCTTACTGCCACATAATGGCTATGGTGAGGAATGCCCAGCATGACTTCAAAGTGCTAGGCTGTGAGGTTAATGACCACCTTTCCCTATTTTTCTTCGACACATCTTGTGTCTTTATTGTAACAACGGGCCACTATCATGATGAACTCATTATCGATAGCACTTACTGGAAGACCTACTGCAAAATGTAGCCTGCTGCCCACCAGCTTGTCCATCCATGGGCTACCGATAACTTAATGGGTTTTGGCCCAGAAATAATCCATATCTATGTGCCCAAGCTCTGAGTCTCTGATGTTGAGAGAGCATTATACAAGTGATTCAGGCATCTTGACTCTCTGATATTTATATTTCATTTCTTGCTCTGTCAACTTAGCTTTTCCTTAAGACTTAGTTGGCTTCTTCCTTGATGAAGACATGTGTGAGCTCGAGGGTGGCTGTTTTTGCTCTTCATGGAGAATCAAAGAGGTCAAACATACAATAGCCATGTCAACCATCATGTTATCCATAATAACAGCTTGCAGAATGAAAAATGAGCTATTTAAAAGCCTTAAGGCACAAGGTGCAGGTTTATAGCATGCTGCAGGGGCTTAAATAGGGTGAGTGCACTTTTGAGGATGTTAACATACAAAACAATGTGCTTGTGTTGGAAGGGGGAAAGCCACTCCAAAGGATTATAAAGGGGTGCTCTTTTGAGGAGTGTTGCACGAAAGATCTTAGCGCCAAAGAGAAAGGCATGGGGTGTGGGTTTGCAACACACAACATGCAGTGTTGGTGTTAAGGTCCATGTGCTAGCGCCTTAGGAAAACTATGAACTAGGCACTGCTTAAAATGATGTTGCATGGTTTTACAGTGCACCCAAGCTGGGGTTTTGGTAAGTGTTGCACAGAAGCTTAATGCGCTAAAGGATTATAGAGGGCGTAGTTTTGGGGAACACAACATCAAATGCTAATGTTGGATCGGATGTGCCTACGCCTTAAGGAGATTTGTTAGGTGTTTATACCTAGCGCAAGTTTAAAATATGTTTCATGTAGGGATAGTTCTCCTTGGCGCAACTGTGCAGATTGTAACATGAAAGGACAATGCGCCAAAGGAATAAGACTAATTTTTTACATTTTCTATACAACTTCTCAGGTTCCTCTCTCTTTTGATTTTGCCAAAATAACAAAGAGAGGTTTTGTGGGATTCGGATAAGGCAGCAAGCAGGGAAAAAGGGATTTTATTTCTTTCAGAGGTAGAGCCTTCTCAGATTTACAGACCTGGAAAGAGAGATAAGGTGTTTTTTAAAAAAATTCATGGATTGTTAAGTCTATTTATTTCTAGATTTCTAGATTTAACCTTTTATAACTATCCGAAAACCATAACAACCAAAAAGCAAAACCACAAACAACCATAAGAGTGATAAAAACCACTTACCAGGATATATAACAAAGAAGCAATGATGTGGGATCCACAAATATGACAAACGGTACGTGGGGCTAACAGGAAAGGCTGACAGATGCAAAAGAACAACTTTTCTCAATTTTCAAAACGTGAAAATGACAGGTTTTAACCACATATTTATAGGAAAAACCCACATTTATGATGCAACCAACCACCTTTGGCATGGTTGGTGAGGTGTCAACACCATGTTTTCAGTGCCTATGGCACGCCTAAAGAAGTGTCAATATGATTATAAATGCACCTTGGGTGCAACTTGGTTTTTGTTGACACTAAAGCTTTAGCGCCTAAAGTGCACATTTGTTTATGACAACATGCTAATTTTCATGCCTTTAGTGCATTTTTTTTGGCATAGCTTTGAGGATGTTAACATGTAACTCTTAGTGCCTAAAGGGTGTGACTTCATATATGTTGACATGTTATTTGCTACGCCAAAGGTTTTATTAAAGGGGTGCATGTTTTGTACTATTAACATGTCAATTCTTGTACCTACTTCAAAAAACCTTAAAAATGGCTAAGTTCTTTAAAAATTGATTTCTAGAAGGGAATTTTAAGTCATTTTGAACGTTAATAGCCCTTCTCAGGTGACCAAAACAATTTTTTGGTATGGTTACTCACAAAATTGTCCCTGTCAATTGTACAGGATAACAGCTGGCTCTTTCTGGGGACTATCTATAGGTTAAACTTAAGGGTAGAGAATCCTATTCTCTATGTGCCTATCCATTGGGTTATAGAGAGTAAAAAAAAAGGGTGACCCAAAAAGGGAAGAAAGGGAACACACAACAAACAGGAAACAAACACATGATGAAAGAAAACACGCAATGAAAGCAAACTGTACAAAAAAGAGAGCAAGCTCTACTTCCTGAAGATTTTGAGATGGTGCCCGCTATAGGGAAGCGGGAGCTTGGTTCCATCTAGATACGAGAGATAGAAACTATTCTCTCCATTGATTTGTTTAATCTTGTATGCCCCCCTCCAAAGAGAGTCAAACTTGGAAATCTCTCTGCCTAGCTCTTTTGTCGAACAACCTCTTGACTTGATTCTGATGTTCAGTGATCTTGTCGATCACTTTCACTCACTTTTCTTCCATTTCTATTAGGTACGTAATTCTCTTTTCGAGAGAACTTTGAAAAGTTTCATCGTCGATTGCTTGAGCCAAGCATAGAGCAGGGAGTTCTGTGGAAATAGGGATTTCAGCTTCGGTCCCATATAACGCTTAGAAAGGTGACATGTTGAGAGATATCTTTGGAGTGATATGATCTGTCCACAAGGCATCGTATGATGACTTGTGCCAGGATTTCTGGTTCTCATCAACTAGCTTCCGTATGATGGTTACCAGGTTCTTGTTGCTAGATTCTTCCTGACCATTTCCCTGAGGATAGTAATCAAATGCATGAGCCAAAGTTATTCTGTACCCGTAGCAAAAACCAATAACTTCTCGTGAAGAGAAGTTGGAAGTGTTGTCAGCAATGATTTTGTGTGGAATGCCAAATATCACGATGATATTTTCCTTGATGAAGTTGCAAACAACTTTAGAAGTGGCATGTTTGATAGGTATGGCCTCCACCCATTTAGTGAAGTAATCTATTGCTATTAGGACATAACTATGTACGAAACTTGATTGGGGATGGATTTCTCCAATAAATTCAATTCCCCATTGCCTGAATGGTTTGTCAATAATAAAGGGCCTAAAGGGAAATGTAGCCAACTTTGGTTTGCCAACAAACTGTTGGCATAGTTCACATTTCACTACCCAGGTGACTGCATCCTAAAATAGCATTGGCCAATAGTATCTAGCCCAAATGATCTTATGTGCTGTGACGGAAGAGGAGAAATGATCACCATAGGCTGAGTCATGAGATATTTCTAGTAATTTTACCTGCTACAGCTTGTCAACACATCGTAGGAAGATGCCATCAATTCTGTGCTTATACAACCCGTCATCCCAAATGACATACCGTGTGGCCCTGAGCTTTACCATTTGCTTTTCCTTTGTGGTTAGATGTGTTGGGAACTCTCCATAAGTGAGAAAGAAAGTGATGTTTGAATACCATTCATCATTTGTCATGAAGAACAAAACCATGGGTAAAGAATCCAGTTTATCCCGTTCACTCCGTTCTTTATCAACACGAGAAACTTGCTCTTTAGGTGCCTCTGGGTTTTTATTTTCAGCCATAACCTGACATAGGCCCTTACCTCCTACCAACATGGTTGGTTTGATGTCCAAATCATATTCTTGGACCTTTGCGATCCAATTCCTTCATAGGCTTCCTAACTCCTATTGAGTCAGGATAGACTTAACTGCCATGTCTGGAATCAACACTACTGTATGAGAATTCAATATGTAGTAACGAAAGTTCTTGACTATTTTTACTATGGTGAAGGCATGCTTTTCTAGTTGTGACATATTTAGTTTATGAGGCTTGAGAGGAGAGGTCATGAAAACAATAGGGAATTCAATGTCCTCAGAGTTCTTCTGCATTAAGATAGTCGATGCAATATACGTGGACGCATAACTGTACATGATGAAATCCTTGGAGAAGTTTGGACATACCAAGATGGGTGCATGAGCAATAGAGGATTTTATATCCTCAAATGACGTCTTGGCTTCTTCACTCCATCAGAATATTTGTGACCCTTTCATCATATTGGATATATGACTAGTCTTTTCGGTGAAGTCGGGAACAAAGTGTCTGAGAAAATTCCCCTTTCCGAAGAAAGAATGAACACTAGTCTTGCTTGTGGGAAAGGTAAGGATCTGAATAGCCTTGACTCTTTTGACATCTATCTTCATGCCTTCTTTCCTGACGATGTGTCTGAGCAATTTTCCTTCGGTAACCCAAAAAACTGACTTTTTAGGGTTCAAAGAAATTTCATGTTCTTGACATCTAATCAAGACTTGCTCCAGATGATCACAGTCATCACTTCATTTCTTAGAGAACATGGTTAAGTCATCTAGGTATACTACGATGACCTTTCCCATCATACCTTTGATGGTAAAGTCCATCGCATGTTGAAAGGTGGCACCGGCATTGGTTAAGCTGGAAGTCATCCTGATGTAGGAAAAGGTGCCCCATAGAGTGGCGAATGTTGTTTTGAATTGATCTTCGGGTGTGACCTCAATATAATTATAACCTAAAAAACCATCAAGCAAGGACAACATTTCTGAACTGGTTACTTCGTGTAGAACTTAATCCATTATGGGCAGTGGATAGTTGTCTTTTAAGGATGCTTCGTTTATGTTGTGGAAGTCTACGCATATGCATATTTCACTGTTCTTCTTCCACATAGGTACAATATTAGTGACCCAGGTACTATGATGAATTGGAAAAATGATTCTTGCATCCAACATATTTTGTATTTCACCCTGGATGGTACCTGAGATCTCGGGGTTGTAGTGCCTTTGTTTTTGATGAAAAGGCTTAACGTTGACTTTGAGTAGGATGTCATGCTGAATGTTCTCAGGCTTAAATGACTTTAGATAAGCATAAGACCATGCTAATACATCCATATATCTTTTCAGAAATTTGAAAAAAATCCATTTTTCCTTAGGTGTACAACACTTCTCGATGTTCACAGACTGAGGATGTTCTGTAGTGCCCAACTTGACAGATTCGGTTTCCAGAGAATAGATGGGGTCATCCTATCACCTCTTCTTGATAAAACGGTCATGCTTATCAAATAATTGTTCTAGGGAAACTAAACCTTTCAGGATTTTTTTTGCCTTGAGCTGACATATGCCTTGATCTTCTTTTGATTCCTACGCTTGGCCCATGAGAGACTCGCGACATGCAAAAGTCGATCCATTGAAATGGAGCTATTTGAAATTTTTCAGCTTTCTCCAGGAAAGCAATAAGTTGATTATCATTGTTCAATAGCTACCAGTGTTGTGAATTATCTACCACACTTCGGCGGAAAACTACCTCAATGGTATATGTGTCTATTTTTAACCCTGGGTGAGGGAGCATGAGAGAGGCTGAGACAACCAAAGAATCATCCATGTCGTTCTGAGCCCACGGAACTGCTTTGATTGAGAAAGCGTCAACTCCTTGATGTTGTCCCACATTACGTTGTAGTAGTGTCTGAGCCTGTCATTCTTCACTTGGTATATGCCTTTTACTTGATTGACAATTAGCTCAGCGTCACCTTGTACTTTCAAATTCTTGATTCCCCTTTCCTTTGTAGCTTGCATACCAAGTAGCAAAGATTCGTACTCGGTAGTGTTGTTTGTATTGAAAAACTGCAATTTGAAGGAAAGAGGAAAAATCTCCTGTTTAGGAGATATCATGACGGCCCCAACACCACATCCACTCGTTGCGCAACTGCCATCAAACTGTAGCGTCCATATTTTTTTATGATCCTCCTCCTGGATGAAAATGTCTATTTTGTCTGAGTCAGTGGACGAGAAGTAATTTCCCATCCCAAATGATTCAAAAATAATCTGAGCCTTAGGGTCATCAGAATTAGTGACCAGATATTTCTTTTTTGATTTGGGTTCCATTTTCCACATTACCCCTTTGATAGGGATCTTGGCTTTGGACCAATCTAT
Source organism: Taxus chinensis (assembly GCA_019776745.2). NCBI lineage: Eukaryota > Viridiplantae > Streptophyta > Pinopsida > Cupressales > Taxaceae > Taxus > Taxus chinensis. Next base: position 635,147,079 of record CM034146.1, on the reverse strand, counting down.
ATGGATTTCTCCACCAACTTTTCTACAAAAAATCCTCCCTAGTAATATCCCATAGGTGGCTAGAATATCAGCTATGAGAATAGTCATTTTAAATCTTTTTTTCGGGAATGTTGCGAATGCGAACTGCACATCCTTGATATGACCTATTAATGGTACCTTCTTGGTTTTCATGGAGTAACACCTACCGAAAGGTTTAGTGAGTGTGAGGCCCAAAGCATGGGTGACATTTGCTGGCATGATGTTGTCGGATGCTCCAGAATAAATTACGTAGTTACTTAAGTTGTGACCATTAATCAAGAGGGAAAGGTAAAAAGGTTCAATTTTAGCTGATGCAGATGTCAAGGCAATGTTTATGCGTGACACAGGAGGAGTGGAAAGAATTCCTTTCAGGGAGATAGGAGAAGGGACAGTAGCTTGGCTTTGGATATATTCAGTTAATCTAACAAGCTGCTCTGGGTTACACTAAAGATATTCAGCCTCAGACATTTGGATCTTGGTATTTTTAGCGTGATTGACTATTTTGAATGTGACCAAGGGTTACGTTGATGAAGGAATGAGTCCTTTGTTTCACGATGGTAAGGGAGGGTTACTGGTCTTTATAGAATGGGAGGAAGGCTGATTTGGAGGAGAGATAGGAGGAAAATATTTCTTTACAAAAGGCTTAATAGGAGGTTGAGCAGGAAGGGGATTACCTCTTTTAACGATTGTTGGAGGTGTACTTAATATGACATTTTCTTTTTATATCTTAACAACAACTTCTGCTTCTTTTCCTTTTGAGCAGGTGAAAAAAGCATATGACTGTCTGCTTGCATACCCTTGGGTACCGTCCTCTTCATCATATTCCTCATCTTAAAATTCCATATACCCAATTGTAGAGTCGTTAGTCGGTTTGCTGACATCTTGATCATCTTCACCTTGCGATGAAGGTTCTTCATAAATTTTCTCATCTTCTTTGATCTCGACCAAGGCAATGACCGGAGGGGCCTCTAGTGCTAACATTTGAGTAGTGGCAGGAAAACACGGCCTTTGTTAGGTGTTGTTGGGAGTGAAATTCCTCCGTGGGATATCCTGGTATGGAGTGGTGGATGAATCTTGAGCTAATTACTTTTTTAATGTGAGTAAAGCATTCGCCATCTTTTGAAATGTTGGATCTGACGAAGTGGCTTGAGAAGGAGTCAAAGCCTTAGATTTGGATGGCTCTCATTTTAACTCGTTAGATATAAGTAGGTTTTCCTCTATCTTAATGGCCATAGCTTGAGCAAGAACCAAGGTGGTGATTTGTTCTTGTAAAAGCAAGAAACTTACTCTTGAACTCATGGCATTCACAAAGAAACACTTTTGATTTTCTAGTGTTGGCAACATGGCAGGTGGCACACGGTTAATCAACGAATTGAAACGGGTGATAAAATCACACATGGTTTCATTGGCCTCCTTCTTCAAGTGAGTGATCTTTGACAATAATGCAAATGCGTCTTCTGAAGTCTTATACATTTCTTCAAATGCAATTTGTAATGTGGCCCAACTGGTGATAGATCGGGCTGGTAAGTGTTGGAACCACTTTGGTGTAAGCCCTTGCAAGGTCTCTAGAAAGAGGCGTACTGACACGTCTTCATGGGTCACATTTAGGATGCTACATGACATAATGAATGTAGATATATGTGCATCCATGCTTTGATTTCCACTCCCATCAAATATTGGGAAATTCTTGCGATTTCCATGAGGGAGTGCATGAACTGAATGTGGAAATGCAAGAGGACCCATAGCGTTTCCCCATGGTACTGCCATTTGAAAAGCTGGAAAGAGGACGTGAGCTAGGAGTGTGGTTCCGCTTAGTAACAAGGCATTGCAAATTGACGTGGAAGCTCCTTGTGAAAACCGGTCCTTTCGTGGAGGCGAGGCACTTCTTGCTGACCGATCAGCTGAACTCAGTGATGAGAATCGTGCTGGTGTAATACTGAAATTGTGCCTCTAAAGTAGATCAAAAATAGGATCGACTTCTCCATGAGCTCTTCTGCTATGTGTAAATGGTTCACCCGCCAGTGTATCCATTCAGATTTGTAATAATTTAGAACGGATATACGACAATCTTTTTGTTTGTACTTATTGATTTTCTAATTTTTTTGGCAAAAATCAGCAGCATGTACTTTTTTAAATACTTAAATTTATCCCTTTTAAACAACCGATTTTGGTTTTATGACAAGGATTAGTAGGGATAAAAGATGCGTAAATTTTAGTAAGCTGATTTTTGGACCTTAGATCTGATTTTTGCAAGGTTTTGAAAATATTGTAAAATATCATAATCTTAGATCTACATAAATATAAAGATTTTTATAGAACTCAGTGAACTAAAGGTTTCTAACTTGTCCAGATCTATAGATCTGTATAAGGAAATTTTAGTTTTGATGACTTCTGCAAAAAATTTAATTTTTTAACAAAGAGTTAAAATTTTCAATCTGGCAGTGATTTTCATAGTTTTTTAATTATTTCCTTAGTTTGATCCCCAGTAGATTCACCAAAAAATGTTGGCTAGAAAATCTGTCATATAGGCAAATCTATGGATAGATAGGCCAACAGTGTGTAGGGCATAGCCCTTCTTTGAGACAACAAAGCAAAACTAGTTTATTGCTATTCTACCAAGCAGGAACCTGTGAAAATCTTACAATATTCTACCTTCAGGGGGTTTGGGATCTCATCCTAGTAGAGGTAGTTCCGAACGACGAACAAAAATGTGAGAGGGGAGGAACAAAGGAAGGATAGATCTGAAGGGAGAAAATAAATGAATTCCAAGATAGAAAGGTCAAAAGGTTTATGTTTTGGGCTGGTAGTACACAGAGCCAAACTTACTTACATAAACAAATAAAGCAATATTGATGAAAAAATAAAGCAATATTGATGAACAAATGAAAAAAGTAGAGATAGATCTAACAGAAAAGAAACATGGATCTAACTTAAGAGAGATCTAATGCACATAACACATAAATTCAGCACAAAGTCTCAATATTTGTATTAATATTTTCTTCTGTTGTGAGAATGGACAAAGTCTTTCTTTCCTCACTTCTAATTTTTATACAAAACTGTCCACACTAGAATACATTAAGTATCCCAGTATTTATAAAAGGAGGAGGAGGAAGAAGACAAAAAGAAACCAACCACTTATTTACAAAATATCTACAAAATATCTAACAGTCAAAAGTTGACTTTTGGGCAATTTTAGGATGGCAACATCCCATGGCGCAACATGGATGATGTCATCACGTGTGCTAACATGCTTTTAAATATTTTACAAAAAATGGGAAATCCATCTCAGAGGAAGTTATTCATCATCCTCTCTCGACTCGAATTTAGCTTATGGCTGAGGTTCAGGAGAGTCAAAGTGGCACTATGCCCAATACTCTACAAACTTGCTGATTATCTTTTGAAGTTGGTATTGATCAGGTTCCTGGAAATGGTCGTGAATAACCTTGAAAGGCTCTTTCTCGTTCTTGAGCTTTTCAGGAAAATCAGCGTACTCTTCGTTTGCATTGATCAAAGAGCCTATAAAATCATGGCAGGCTAAGAGGTTGTTGATGGACTCTCGATCGAAAGTGACCTCTTACACCAAACCTTGAGAGACAATACCTTTGAAAAGTTGGAATATATCATCTACTTCTCTCAACTCATAGGATGGCCTGAGCAGTCTAGGAGACATTTTTGAAACTGCTTTCTCCATGTTGTGTAGCGCATCCAAGGCTTCTTGCTTGAATTTGTCGATTCTTTCAAGGATGAGTTTCATTTGATCGACCCAATAATCTAAAGTAGTGAGAGCTTTATAATGTGCCCGCGGGTGATCGATAATGCTGGCCTTTAACAGGTCGTCAGCTGAATAGTTGACTAGGGTCTAAAATGTTCCCTGCTGCAACTTAGCATTATCCAAATCCTCAGAAAGGGAGCTCGCTACTACTTGTAGTTCTTTATTTCCTCAAGCTATATCCTGATGCAGCAACGTGAACCTACCAATTATTATCTGACCATCTTGGAGGATCTTCTCAATCCAGGATGATATAATTGTACCATGTTTAGAGGAAATTCATGTTCTGTTCTTTGTGTATTCTCTTCTCCTCTTTGGCCTCTTGTAGATTCTTGCAGAGGGAATCGACATCTGACAAGGCCTCTCCTTGCAGGATTTCAGATGATGTTCCCATTGTGACTTGAGTCACTGTGAATTCTGTAGGAGACAGATCTTCCTTCATCTTTATGGGATCTGGATAGGCTATGTCAATGACCCTTTCTCCTGAGGCACTTCTAGAGAAGTGAGTTAATGCTTTTTACTTCTTGGGTCCTTTTGTCGTAATGATGGAGAAGTCCATAGCTGCAATGGGGACCTTCCTCTTGTGTTTACTTAGGTGGTCGGAGATCCAAACAGGACTTAGGGGATCAGGATCGGAAGAAGAAGAGGAAACAAGGGTGAAAGGGTGAGCAACTGGAGTGGACTCGAGGAAGAAAGTGGAAACACTTGGTGGTGGCATGGATAGAGAATCCGATGTGCTAGCGCAAACAAGGCCTAGAGTCACTACAAGAGAGGAGAAGGAGATGAAGATGGAAGGGATCTGTAGTTGGATGGAGGGAATACTAGGTGACAAATCTGCAAGGGAAGAAAAGATGGAAAAAGTGGGAGATGGAAGGGAGGAAGACGGTGGAGAAGAAACAATCAAACGTGTGGTTACCTGAGGAGGAGGAGGGAGAGGAGAAGAAGAGGGAATGGAGGGAACCTCCATAATTGTAGCTGTGATAACATCCTGAGTGGATGTGTCCGTTGGAACATCTGCCACTTCTTCATTTCCTGGGGACACTAAGTCCACTATTTTCTTTGAGGCAGAAAAAGGGTCAACAGGAGCTTTCTCCTACTTTCTTGATTCTCTAACTTCATCTTTTCCTTTGCCCTTTGGCAAGTGAATGGCTTTGGAGGTGCTCTTCCTAAGGGGGAAGTAGTGAAATCCACCCCAAGCTAGATGGGACCATTTCGTTTCCACCAATGTTTGGTGCATTGCAATGTGGGCTGAACCCTTTCTTCTATGGTCTTTGGTGCCTTCGTTCGATCAATACTTGTAAATGTCCAATCATCCCCATAAGTGTCAAGGTAGACCTGATCAATTTCCTGATCAGTCTCTTTGAAATATTTTGGGATGATGACAACTCCATAGTGGATGATCTTTGTCAGTGCCAGCTGCGAGTGATCTTTTCGCTTGATTTCAACTTCATGGTTGACATCTATCCATATGTCCTCGATCTCTAGGACATGGATGGGATCATTCTTTTCCTTGGGGAGGCAAGTCCGGTAGTCAAAGGTTGGCCTTGCTGGGAAATCATACTTCAGGTTGAGCAGTTCTAGTTCTACAAACATTTCCTGGGCTTTACCCAATGAGGTGCAGGTGTATCTACCAACCATGAGGGGGAAAGGAGTTCCACCCTTCTTCCTTTTCATACATTTTTCAGGATATGTAATTAGCTGCCTTGAGAGCTCCAGAATGATCAGATTGAGCCCTACATATCTTGGCAACCTTGTTGGTTCTCTCAGGAAGTTGGCATCTCTGAGATATGTGAAGGTGGGGAATTGTGTAAACAAAATCCCCCATTTCTTTGTGGCAGCGACCACGCTCATAATGGTCCGACTGTGTCTCATGTTTGGCTTCATTAGGTAGATCACGTATTAAAAGAAGGCGTCATTGATCTTTTTGAACTGGGCAATACTGGTTTCGAGTCTTAGCTCCCAGTAGGACTCATATATCTTGACCTAAGGCCATACCCCACTTTGAAATAGTCTTGGGTACTCTCTTTCTGAGGTAGCGACATATACGACATAAGATTTCATAGAGAACCTCCTAGTCATTGAATCCTGTTGGAGTTACTGTGAGATAGTGTCACTGATAATCTCTACCCAGCCAAAATGTTGCTCAGGCACATTCTTGCTTATGGTCTCTAAGTACTTGAGCATCCATTTGTGAAAGTGGTGGGCATCAAGAAGCCCGAATACTCTGCTGAGGAAAGTGATGGTATCACTTAGCTCCTCTAAGAAGTCACTGCGGTGGATGGTCTGTGGCCATCTACTTGTTACCTTTTTGTTCTTCAGGTAAACCTCGTTCATCATCTGCATGCACTTGTCCTCATTATCGGTCCAAGTATTTATGCAGTCTTCTCATTTTACTGCCACATACTGGCTATGGTGAGGAATGCCCAACATGACTTCAAAGTGCTGGGCTATGAGGTTAATGACCACCTTTCCCTCTTTGTCTTCGACACATCTTGTGTCTTTATTGTAACAACGGGCCACTATCATGATGAACTCATTATTGATAGCTCTTACTGGAAGACCTTCTGCAAGATGTAGCCCACTGCCCACCAGCTTGTCCATCCATGGGCTACCGGTAACTTGTTGGGTTCTGGCCCTGAAATTGTCCATATCTATGTGCCCAAGCTCTGAGTCTATGATGTCGAGAGAGAATTCTACAAGTGACTCAGGCATCCTGACTCTCTGATATTTATATTTCATTTCTTTCTCTGTTAACTTAGCTTTTCCTTTAGACTTAGTTGGCTTCTTGCTCGACAAAGACATGTGTGAGCTCGAGGGTGGCTATTGTTGCTCTGCATGGAGAACCAAAGAGGTCCAACTTAGAAGAGCCATGTCAACCATCATGTTATCTATAATAAAAGCTTGCAGAATTAAAAATGAGCTATTTATAAGCCTTAAGGAACAAGGTACAAGTTTATAGCATGCTGCAGGGGCTTAAATAGGCTGGGTGCATTTTTGAGGATGTTAACATGCAAAAAGATGTGCCTATGTTGGAAGGGGGAAAGCCACACCAAAGGATTATAGTGGGGCACACTTTTGAGGAGTGTTGCACAAAAGATCTTAGTTGCAAAGAGAAATGCGTGGGGCATAGTTTTGTAACACACAACATGCAGTGTTGGTGTTAAGGTCCATGCGCTAGTGCCTTAGGAAAACTATGAAATGGGTGCTGCTTAAAATGATGTTCAATGGTTTTACAGTGTGCCCAAGGTGAGGTTTTGGTAAGTGTTGCACAGAAGCTTAATGCGCCAAACGATTATAGAGGGTGCAGATTTGTGGAACACAACATCAAATGCTAATGTTGGTTGGGATGCGCCTACGCCTTGAGGAGATTGGTTAGGTTTTTATATGTGGTACAGGTTTAAAATATGTTACATGTGGGGACAGTGCACCTTGGCACAACTTTGGGGATTGCAACATGAAAGGATAGTGCGCCAAAGGAATAAGACTAATTTATTGCATTTTCTATACAACTTCTCAGGTTCCTCTCTCTTTTGATTTTGCCAAAATAACAAAGAGAGGTTTTGTGGGATTTGGATAAGGTAGTAGGTAGGGAAAAAGGGCTTTTGATTTCTTTCAGAGGTAGAGCCTTCTCAGATTTGTAGATCTGGAAGGAGAGATAAGGTGTTTTTTTAAAATTTCATGGATTGTTAAGTCTATTTATTTCTAGATTTCTAGATTTAACCTTTTATAACAAACCTAAAACCATAACAACCAAAAAGCAAAACCACAAACAACAATAAGAGTGATAAAAACCACTTACCAGGATATATAACGATGAAGGAATGACGTGGGATCCACAAATATGTCAAACGGTATGCATGGAGCTGACAGGAAAGGCTGACAGGTGCAAAAGAACAACTTTTCTCAATTTTCAAAACGTGAAAATGACAGGTGTTAACCACATATTTATAGGAAAAACCCACATTTATGATGCCACCAACCACCTTTGACACGGTTGGTGAGGTGTCAACACCATGTTTTCAGCACCTATGGCACACCTAAAGAAGTGTCAACATGATTGTAAATGTGCCTTGGGCGCAACTTGGTTTTTGTCGACACTAAAGCTTCAGCACCTAAACCGCACATTTGTTTATGACAACATGCTAATTTCCACACCTTTAGCACATTTCTTTGGCACAGGTTCAAGGATGTTGACATGTAACTCTTAGCGCCTAAAGGGCGTGACTTTATAGATGTTGACATGTTATTTGTTGCGCAAAAGGTTTTATTAAAGGGGCGCATGTTTTGTACTGTTGACATGTCAATTCTTGCGCCCACTTCAAAAAGGATGAAAAATGGCTAAGTTCTTTAAAACTTGATTTCCGGAAGGGAATTTTAAGTCATTTTAAACGTTAATAGACCTTCTCAGGGGACACAAATGAATTTTGGTATGTTTACCTGCAAAATTGCCCCTGTCAATTTTACAGAATAACAGGAATTTACAAGAACATCGTTTGGTTATGGCTATGATTACAATACCACTACCTTGAGTAGACATCAGTCATATAACCATCACTCTAGACAAGTCGGCGGTCTTGTAGTTTTCAAGACAATGAGCTAATTTTACCAAGTTAAACTACTTTTTTTTGTTTTTAAGGTGCTTCATATTGTTTTTGATGAGCTTGCCTATTGAAATATGTCACTAACTTGCTATTTTTATTTTTTTGGGTGAATGAAAAAGGAGTTATAAATTCCCTAAAGCCAGAAGAGAAAGTGTGATTGGCTTCCAGGAGTCTTTGATCAGTTGACTCAGGATGAGATATATTTATTGCACTAGGATGGATTATGGAGGATTACACGGGTGCCACACATAGCACCAGCTATCCAGATTTTATGTGATCTATTATATTACTGGGACGTGGACCGAAACACTTTCTAGTTTCTAGGTGTGAGGGTACAGTTGACTATCACTCTAGAGGATGGCTACAGGATTGTTGGCATACCTATGACTGGGAGATGGTTGAACCTAGAGAGTGGGGGGAACACATCCAGAGCTAGATAGCGGGCTTCTTACATGGGAGACAATAGTGTGTCGTATGGCCCCAAGCAAGGTATATGGTGTTTATTTGTGTCCACCACGCCTATCCCTACCCTACACAAGGCCATCATTTGTATTCTAGCTTCACATTTGGTGGGAGATAAGGGTCGGGAAAAGCTCTTGTATTGTTGGGATCCCATCATTATGTAGATTAAGCAGCATGGGAGGAAATTTTCTAGGGTGTGGACATTCTTAGGACCACATATCATGTTTTGAGGCTATAGGGGAAAACCTTGAGCCACTCCTACCTTGGTGATGAGATGGGTATACCAGTAGATTATCCCTTATTAGAGGGGGGTTGTTGTACAAGATCCAGGGAATGTTAGGGCTATGAGATGGATAGGTTTATTACTTCTCAGGGAGCCACATCAACTCGTATCTACACTCATAAAAAAAGATTTTGTTACGCGATCCTAACCAAGAAATGGTTGGATTATAGGGTGAGGAGATGAACATCCTGATTGCATGTGTCACCACTTCATAGCTAGTGGACAGATTCACGAGGGTAGAGGCCCACCCTATTGTCAAATTCCCCTAGAAATTTGGTTTTCCCTATGATGATGTTCCTCTTACCGCACCTACTTTCTACAGGACTGTTAGGGAGGCACGAGATGTCCCTAAGGGTGAACAGTGATGGACAATGGTTATACTGGGAGTAAATTTCTCTGTGGAGAAGGTGTTAGTTCCTGGAGAATGCAAGGTACCTAGGGATCTTCTCCATATTGAGGCCATACCCCACTCAAAGTGTAGGGGAGGAGGAGGAGGCTGACAAGGAGGTTTGAGCAGAGGAGGGTGCAATGAGGAGGATAATGACACAGAGTGGTGGATTACTGAGGAGATATCCATAGTAGAGAGAGGAGGTTGAGGCAGAGATGGAGAATCTGGTTTCATAGGAGCCACTTCCTTATGAGGGAGGTAGTGATGAGCACTTCGTGATTAGATAGACAGTTGCCGTAGGAGAGGGGAGTGCATAGCAGGTTCATGCAGCCACTTCACCACCACTTGCACCAATTGATCTGACATGGATTCCTGGAGATTCAAGTATGTAGATACTCTTCTCTTGACCTTGTTAGCTAGATATGTTATACATTATACTTATTTTTATTTTCGATGGTTTTCTAACTCGTCATTGTTCTATTTTTTTACAGCCACTGCTGATGGTTGGTAAGATCTTATTCGTAGGGTCTGCAATGATACCCTACTTGTCCCTATGGGGAAGACACGTGCAGAGCTATTAGAGGATTCAGGACAACATTTATAGGCTGGATGACACACAGATGTCTTTTTGCCTCTTTGGAAGGAAAAAAATATCTTGATTGATCAGGACAAGAATATCGCCGCATACGAGATGGTAGAGAGGATGGTGATGTGGAGCCACTCACACAGGGAGGCCCATGACTACCAATCCCTCTCATTGTCACTCCCCACCACTCGGCATGTTCATGACATCAAATTCATAGCAGGAGTCCCAACCGCAATCGCACACCTTCTGAGGGTTCCTGTAGAGTGGGATAGGCCATTTATCCTTTATTGCTTCTATGTCATTTTGTGAGGCATCTATGGATTTTGTTTGTGATTTTGTGCTCCTTGTGAGCATTTATACTACACCTAGAGTGTGACGACATTGTATACAAACTTGAATTACTATGATATATATAGATATCACTTTTTATTTAGTTATCCTTTGCATAGAGTTGATTTCATTTATGGTTATCGTCACATGTGCATTACTAGATGCTTAGGATTTCCAATTTTATATGATTTTCATAATGCATGCAATGGATGATGAATACTAATAGAATAAATGTCTTTTTCATGTTTTGTAATGCTGATAAGTGATGATTATGCAAGCATGGTGTAATGATAAACTTTAGTTTTTCAAGTAATGTTTGGTACTTCCTTTTGTATTGGAAATATGTGATGAATAATGATATGATAATAAAATGAATTCACTCCACTCAAAACCCCATGCAAATAGTAAGATGTGAGGGCTCATCATCAAGAGCTAGAAAGGACAACGGATTGTATGATTTTGATAGATGGAAATGGTGAGAGAAAGACAATATTTTGACATAAACCTAATTAGGGACCTACAACCTAAATCTGCACATAATTTTCTACATACCTTAGAATGTGGTTTTATTGCAATTTTATCTAGACTTAGACCCTTAGATGTTCACTTGATTGAAAAAATATAGTTTAAGGTTTTAAACTCTTTTGGAACTTAGACATTTAACTCATTTTGTTAGAATTTATGATTTTCAAAGCACTTTTTATTGAATTAAAATTACTTTTAACTTAATAATTTATTTGCAAAGACACCCTACACCTTGCCCTATGCTACCAGTAGGAAGCATGGTGTCATCACCAAAGACAAGGCATAGGCGAGTAAAGGAACTTTCCTCCTTTTTCAACCTCACGCCATTAGTAAGAGGTGTAGGCTCAACACCAAAGGTTGGTGAGGTAAGGAATTGTGTAAACGAATTTTTTTATTTGATTTTGAATTGAAATATATACTTTTTTTTTAATTTTATGTTGTGTTTTTGGGAGGCAGAGTTTTCCCCTAGCCTCAACCCCACAAAACTAGTAAGATGCAAGAGCTTATCACCAAAGGTTGAGATAGGTGAAAAAATGAACCTGGTAAAATGTTTAGAATGTTTTCATTTCCAAAGAGGTGTGTATGGAATAGATGCAACACCAAGAAGCTTCTAGAAAAAACTATAAGGCAAAGACACTTAAAGCTAGAAGAAAATCATGAGCATAAACCAAGTGTGTAAACCTTGGTAGGATTTATGTCAAAAACTCTCTCTTAATTTGTTTGAAATGATGAAATGATTCAGAAATGCTGGATGATAATATTGTGAATGTTTAAAGAGATGTGATTGAAATATTGCCAATGTTTACAGAAGTTTTTGAAAATTTCTTGAAAATAAGTCCCTTGATTACAACCATTACAGAATGAACTAGTAGATATTTTAATGTACTACGGATGCAGTAGTATACAAATGGATCATGCATAGTATCTCTTTAGGTAAAGGAATTTGAAATATTCACTAGTTTCTCACCTTCTAGTGTACATAGGCAATATGCCCCCATTTTTATAGTCATTTCATGACTCGATATGGGCCCAATCATTTGGGCCTAAATTTCCTTCCCTCGTTGGTTTTCTTATCTATCCAACTATCAAGTTTCCAAACCAAATATCCATCACATATTTCACGTTCATATACCTTCTTGTTATACTTACGAGCCATCTTGTCAGCATAAACACTATGTCATTTCTCAGCATTAAGATGAGATTCATCAAGAATTTATAACTTGGAGATTCATGCCTCATCATAACCTTCTTCTCCTAAAATTCCTTGTAGTGATATCTGGAGACTAGGTATTTAAAATTCAAGTTGTAGAATCAATTCTGAACCGAATACCAAAGAATAGGGGTTTTCCCATGTCAGTGTTATTACTGATTTTCTATAGGCCCACAAGGCTAGAAATAAATTTAAGTGCTAATCTCACTTGTTCTCCTTTACAGTTTTCAAGAGGATGGATTTTAGCATCTTATTAGTTGCCTCAGCCTATCCATTTTCTTGAGGGTAGTAAAGAGAGGTTTTGTGGTGATTTATTTTGAAATTTTTCACATAACTCGCATACCGACTCAATTCGTGAATGACATGCCATTATCAAAGATAATTACTTCAAAATACCTACAGATGATGTGGTTCAAAATGAAATTTAAAATTATAGATCTCAGTACGATGGTAAGAGGCATGGCCTTAAATCACTTCATCAAGTATTTAATGGTCGTAATTAAAAAAATTGTTGCCATTCGTTGATAAGGGAGAGAACTTCCCTGCCAAATCTAAGCCCTAATGTGAAAAGGGTCATAATGTTACAATCAGTTGTAGAGCCTGGAAAGGTATATTAGATCTCATGAGAGAACTCTTGACACTTATGGACACCTACACACATAATCTACTGCATAATGTTCTAATGTAGGCCAAAAATAGCCCATCTGATGTATATTTCTAGAGGTGGCATGACCTCCGAAGTGACACCCATAGACCTTGTTGTGGGCTCCATCGAGGATCTTTTTCAGATTCTTCCTCATCGATACACGTTAGTAGTATATCATAAAAGGATCTGTGATAGAGCACTTGTTCTATGATAACATATTTTGTGGCTATGACGTGTATCCATCTTATTTATTGTGACTTCACTCCCTTTAGGGTACATGCAGTCCATTATGAAGTTAACAATGTCTACATACTAGGGGAATGTGGCAATAGGAGGCATGGTCTCTACATAATACATGCATTTATTAGGGAAATCCAAGTTCACCAGTTTCCCCACCATATAATGGGTTGATAGCTAACCAATTTCCAATAATTTTTCCTTTGATGAACTTTTGATTAAAAAAAATTAACTCAAACTTACCCATTAGGGTAATGAAATGTCCAACTTTCTTAGGTAAAGAACCCCATGGTAGAAACATCCATATGTGATTTGTCTTGACAATGACCCTCATTTCTTTATTAAGCATGTAATTCCTTAACAACTTTGTTGCGAATATTATATCAAGACATTATTTCTCTACCTGCGTATAGTGTGTCTCATATTCGAGCAATGTAAGAATAATGAAATAGAAAACACGCTCTAATTTCTCATCATCTTCTTTTTCTAGAATACAGGGTAATGAGACATATGTAGCCCGTGAATATAAAATGAGAGGGCGATATAATTTTAGAGGCATAAGTGTGGGAGGTGACAGAAGGAATCGCTTGGCTGATTTAAATGCCTCATGACACTCTTCCATTCTGATATTGTAACAATCCTTCTTTAACAAATTATTTATCAGATGAATAGTAAAGGTTAAATCAGGAATACACCTGTAGATTACATCAAGCTTTCTGAGAAAATACCTAATGCCTATCTCATCTGATTATGGGGTCATTTCTAGAACTGCCTAGATTTTTGCTAGATCTACATCAATCCCTCATGAAGAGATGATGTATCCCAATAATTTCCCTCCTATCACACCAAACATGGAATTTTGGATTGAGTGTAACGCTGTATTCAATTATATGAGAGAGGATGATGCGAAGCATCTTAGGGTGATCATAGCGCTTCTTACCCTTAGTTAGAAGGTCATCAATGTACAATTCCCAAATCTTGTGAGTGAGATCATAGAATATGCAAGTCATTGCCCATTGGTAAGTGATACCAGCATTATTGAGACAAAAGGAGATGACTTTGCAGTAATAAGTTCCCCAAGGAGTGATAAAGGTCATCTTTTTCTAATCTTTCTCGGAGATCATAATTTGATTATACCCAGAAAAATCCATCCATAAGGGATGACAAATCATAACCAAATGTTGCGTCAATGATAACATCGATGGATGGTAGTGGGAAATCATGATTCATGAATGAGAAAAAGGATTGTGCTTTCTTAGGATCATTCACGTCTTCAATGGTTCAGACAATTTCCTTTCATCCATGGGCGAATATATTGGACAACGAATTAGAAATAATGTTTTTTTCCTGTAAATGGATGTTTTGAGCTCTTCAATAATGTGACGTGGATAATTTTGAAGGGTTTTCTTTTCATGAGATAAAGGTGTTCTGGCCACCAATAATATCGATTTGTTCTTCCAAGAAACACTCATCATTATACGGGTGGGGGCGTATGACAAATTAATGACGTGATAAAAATAGTGCTGGAAAAACATAAAAAATGGAGGCTTTTTTTACATATAGGAATTTTTTTCAGATATTTTTGTGGCATGATGTAGAAGATACATACCTTATTTTTGGAGTGAACCATAATTTTCTTGGGTGCCAACAATTGGAGGTCAGGTTCGTGCATGGGGAAACCATCACTGGGTGGGTGAGACACATCCAATTATTTAATAATGTCGTAAAAGACATCAAAACCATGTGAATGATAGTTATCACTATGTCTAATTGTGGTTTTACATGCGTCTTTACATATTTTATCCTTTATTCTAGGAGATGATTACTAATTTTTCTTTCGTTCTAGTTTTGTCCCACCCAAGAAAGAAATTCCAATCTTGTGATTAAATGTGCCCTCAACCTTCTTAAGAAAAATATTCATGTTGGGGTTATAGATGTTCATGTTTTCACAGGAAAATTCCATTTCTTGAACAAGTAAGGAAACATTATTCTCTACGACGGATTTGGAAATAGAACCACTACCAAGAAAACAAAAACATCTTCATCTTCAACATCATCATCTTCTTTTAATTTAGTATGAAACAACACAACATGGGATTATTTTTCATATTCGTCATCCTCAAGTTTACCTAGTAATAGTTGTATCATAGCCTAACATAAACTACATTACTAAGATTTGTAAACCTCGGTCATACATGACTGTACCCGATAATTATTACCGGATAATTGTGGTCATACTTGGATGTACATTACAATCATTATAATAAAAAATTTGTCATGCTTGAATGTACTCATAAATACGTCAAAATATGTATACCATAATGGAGTAGAATCCCTTGCAACTTATAATTTATAGTGGGATCCACGGTGGAGAGAGAGTAATAGAATATGTTAAAGTACAGGTTCATGTGTATAGAAAATCAAGTGGTTTGCATCTTGATGAGTCTGACACATTCACAATTACTATATCAATGACATACAATTTTTTATTCTATCATTATCAATTACTTTTTTAATTTCATGGTAGAGCTTGAATATATAATTTTCCATGTTGACGTCAATGACATTTATGTTGTAGCCTATGTAAGATAACAAATAAGCTCTTGGTGCTATCCTTCATTTGATAGTTGTTCATGATCCACGATACATCCGGAGGGGATGAGATGAAGGTTGAAGTGGTAACAATATTGATATGGTCCAACAAGAGACCCATCTTGGAAAAGAGGTAATCAAGAACAAATGTGAATCATGTTTGTATCTTTTTCCATTCCACCTCCAATGTAGCCTATAACCCACTGTCAAAGAGAACTCGTGGCCTTCCATTTTCATTCTCCAAACCTGATTATAGGTACACCTACATCTAAAATTCAAAATTATATCATAATTATCAAACACATGGATATTAGGAATAATAATCCATTAAAAAAATCTACTCATTTTATTGTGAAATTGATTTTTAACAACCAATGATGGAGACTTTCATTTTTGTATGAAAGATACCATCCATGTGAAAACTGAAAATAATTGAAGGGTATGTTGGTATCCAAATTGATTCTCCCTTGGAAACCAAGTAACATCACAGATTTAGAAAGACACTGAGAGATAGATAGATCTTATTTTGAGTCATTTTGTAGCCAGGGAGAATATTTCTTTGACTCTTTGTCACTTGGGCATCAGAGAAATGGATAACACCTTCATTAAAGATTTGATCTATCCTCACTGCTTTAGGTCATGCCTTTTGACTAGGGTGAGAGGACCCATTTTTTCACCTATTTCAGTGAAGGAGAACGAATATATCCTTATTTACACAAATTTTAAAGGGGACCCTAAGAAAATATGATCAATGCACCACAATTTAACTCTCACGAGTTGTCAATTCTAAAGAATGGTGATATTTCCTAGACGGGGCTAAGGTTACTAAAGACATTATGGAATCCTGATTGCTTCTGCATATTTTAGCAGTAGAATTTATACATTTGTAGACACACAAGGAAAATAGGGGTAGTTCAGGATGGATTCATGGTTTTTAAATAATTTTGGTGGGAGGATAAAATTGAGTATACCGGATCTTTGAGAGACTTCACAACAATTGGAAAGATGAATGACAGAAAGCTTTAGAATAGCTAAAATATTCCTTTAACTAGAAGGTGTGCATCAATGGAGGCCAATATTTGCATGGTTTCACACAATCTCCAAGAATTTAACACGAAGGCTTGAGCTAAGGATTCAATTAAACATCAAATACCCCTGGTTCCTCACACCTAAGATACACTTGAAGGCTTACAGATAATCAAAATTAACAAATGTTAGTGAAGTGATTTTAAGTTTTTTTATCTCATCACATGATGAAGGCTCTTCTTGAAATGAAATTGCATATGCCACTAAACTATCACAGGGATGATATCCTTTGTGATTCGGAGGGACTTTAACACAATATTGCAATAGGAATACGAAAAACAAATTGCATACATTATGAAATAAAGCAAACACTAATTGCTTCAAGATTGACAAAAATTAACTTGAATTTGATTAGATTCATCAGCAGGGGAAAGTTCCTTTGAATAGTCTCAGATCTTGTCAGTGACTGTACACTTGCAACAAACTTGACATGGTTGAGATCAAATACACAAGAAATTAATAGGTTTCTCAGATTGGTATCTCAAAAAGATGATCCCTCTCAAATTTTCTCTTAACAATTCAACCCCTGACCTTTTACAAGAGTATTCTCATTGCATTTATACATTTCACTTGCTCACTACTCCCAAATTTTCCCCCCAAAAAGAAGAATATTCAAGAGACCTTTTCTTGTTACCAATTTTCCTCAGAAAGTGACATTTAACAAATTCACCTCCAAAAGCTACCAAGTGGACCAATTATGAATTGATCAGGTTTCTCAGACCCTTGACTAATGACTAAGACACCATGCCAAAATGTTTTGGTAGTCCTTCTAATAATTCTGATTCTATCATACGAGAAATCCTCATTTTAATCATTTTTCGGAGGCTCTATATAGTTGGATTTGACAAGTAATACTTTTTGCCCTTGAGGCAACACCTTTTTCATATTTTGCACCTACAACCTCCATCATTTCATGTTTTTCCCTCTCTTTCCTCTGCAACTCTACCCTACATCCATCTTCTCTAGTGATTCACATTCTTGTAAGTTCACAAGCAATTCCAATTTCAAAATATCAACCTTAACAATTCTTGGACTCAAAAATTAAGTTCTAAATCCATTTAATGGCACTTTGCAGACAAAAACGACAAGTAATTTCATCAAAAATGATGAAAAAAATTATGCATTCACACCTCCAAGAGTCTTGGAGAAAAATGGCAGAAAAAACAGATGCAATGCACAACAACCATTGATTATTCCCCTTCTCAACTTTAGATCAGATTAATCCACATGTTTTCTTGGCACAAATGAAAAGGTGAGGTATAGAGGAAAGTTTCCAAACAAGCATAGGCCTTCCACATTCCCTGGGCCAAAGAAAAACTCCTTTTGGCCTTTGAAAAATCTTAGTATAAAAAGGAGCTAGCAGAAGCCTCCACATGTCTCAATGGAACACTTTGAGATGGTCCCAAAAATCAGAGACTCCAAGCAAGTGCAAGCTCACCACGTGTCTTAGTCTGACATAGTTTTTTGAAATAGTTAAAGGACCAGCGGAAGGTGCCATGTGTCTAGGGTCCGAGACAGTTTTATTTGGCCGTTGAAAAGTCCAAGCAAGGGCAGAGTGAGCAGAAGCCTCCAAGTTTCCTCTTGGCACTTCTTCAAAATAAAATTTAGGGGTCGGTTCCCAAACATGCGTGTTCCCTCCACATTTTCAAGGTCCGACAGAGCTGCACTGACCGCATTAAAAAATGTTTAAGTCTTGGCAAGGAAACGAAAACCTCTACATGTCTCCCTGGTGCAACTCCAAGGTCAAAGCAAAAGATGAATTTTCAAATGAGCGTCATCCCTCAACGTGGACAAGTTTTGAGTTAAAGTGGGCCTTAGAATTTTAAAGTGCCCCACTGAGCCACATCCAACCAGAAAGGGCTATGTTTCCACATATGCTTAGATACAAATTTGATAGGGAAAACACACCCGTAAAACCATAAAATGCAGGAAAATCACAATTTGCATGCAAAAATGAACCTTTCTTCTAAGACAGAGAATTTGGAAATGATATAATTCCCTAACATCATCCTTCAAGCCACATTGAATCACTTTTCCACATAATGGAAGGAAGGGAAAAAAATTGATTCTATGCCTAAGTTATAAATTCTTCCACATGGATAGAGGAACGAAAAACAAACTCTGGATTTAAAGTGATCCTCGACCAAAGGAAGGGACTGATCATGGAAACCAAATAGAAGAAAGAGTTTTCATGCATCAATACAGGGAGCTAGAAAAGATGACAGAGCTTACAAATTGAATAATTTCAAGGAAAAACGGGGTGAGATCAAATTGAGCACCAACATCGGCTCCGACTCAGGGATGTGCACTCCCTATGAGTGCCAAAAGAACAAATAGCAGACCAAGTGCCAAAAATAAGCCATTGGGAAATGGAGTCAAAGAATAAGCTTGCAGATCAGAACAATAATAACCAACTACGCCAAGGACAAACCAAGAAACCAACAAAACAACCGCCAAGGACTAGGAAAAACAAAAACAGAAAAACACGAAAGTAAAAAGAAACCAAAATACTATACACTGTACAATAGAGTATACCTTTATTCTTAGAAATCAATCAAGGAAATGTTTCAAATGTCTTCCATTAACAGGTAATTCAAGTAGTTCCCCATCTAAGTCTTTTAGGAAGAAGGCATTTTCACTAATTTGAATGTCAATTGAATAAGAGCCCATCCACAATGCATCAAACTTTCCATGTTTTCTCTTATCCTTATTCCTGTTGTCCCATAATAACACAAGATCTCCCACACTAAAATCTCTTGGAGTCACTTTTTTATCAAATTTTCTCTGAACTCCACATGCCATTGATGGGATGCCCTTATTTCTTCATCTAACTCAATAATCTTTTTGATTCAAGCATCATATGGACTAGCTTCTTAATCTTCAATGTGTTGAACAAAATGAAATGAAGACAATAGCAAATGAATAGGTAGCAAAGCTTGAGTTCTATATACCAACTCGAATGGGATTTTACCAGTAGCTCTTTTGACAGTGATTCTGTTAGCCCAAACAAAAATCTTTAGTTGCTCACCCCACTTCTTTCTTTTCAACTCCAAGGTTCTTCTAATGATCTTCAACAAGTTTTTATTGTTGGAATCAACTTGTCCATTTCCTTGGGGATTGTAGTTAGAAGCATATGTCAAATTGATTCCATACCCTTTACACATTCACCAAAGGTTTGGCTCTGAAAATGATGGCATTATCAACAACAATATTAGCTGGCACTCATCATTTGATTCAGCATGAAGTCCATGAAGACCTAGTGTGTTGCTTTCTTGGTGGGGATTGCTTCCACCCACTTAGTGAAATAATTAGTGGCTACAAGAATACATTTATGACCAGCACTAGAAGGATCTGAAATATCACCAATGAAATCCATTCCCCATTACTTCAATGCGGCTTCAATTAACACAGGCTGCAAAGAAAGGGAGCCTGAAGCTTTCATTCTTCTAGAAAAATGCTGGTAACTTTCACATGTCCTAACCAATAGAGTTGTATCCTTGAAAAGATTTTTCCACCAATAAAAATCCCTTAAGATTTTTTGTGTTGTAACTCTTCCACCAAAATTTCCCCCACAAACTCCTCCATGGAGATTAGTAATTATTTTCTGGGCCTCATCTTCAGTGATGCATTTCAAGAGCACTCCCTTGGGGTTCTTCCAGGCTAACCAAAAATCAGTAATGACATATTATTGGAGGCTAAATTAAGATCTCTTTTCTGATTTTTAGTCAAATGTTCAGGGCAGCATAGATGTTTGAGATAAAATATTATATTTTTGTACCATTTAGAGCTTACAAAATTTTCAAGGACATCCACCCTTTCTTGTTCTGCTTCATTCTCCTTAATAGTTCACAATTTTCTCTCAGCCATAAGCTTCGCTAGGCCCAAATCTCTTATCAATTTTGTAGTTTGGATATCCATGTCATATTCCTGCAAATTTTTTACCCATCTGCATCTTTTGGTTGAGACCTCCATCTCTGATAAGATATCTTTCACCATGGTGTGGGAAACATAAGCAATAAATTTAGAGCTCAAGATGTAAGGTCTGAAAACCTTTTTTTCTTTCACCAAGGAAAATGCTTGCTTCTCCATGATAGTGTACTTCAACTCAGCTCCTTGCAATGCTTTACTAAAAAATACAATTGGTCTCTCAGCCCCTTCATCATCCTTCTACAACAAAACAGATGCAATGGTGTTTTCTAAGGAAAAAGAAAACATTTGAAAAGGCTTATTGTAATTTGGAGCTGTCAAAATAGGGGCATGCAAGTGTATGTCAAAATGGGTCAATGGGGCCACTTAGTGTCCTAGTGTCTTAAGTTAAAAATGTAACTCTCCTAATATGTTTTAGTAAATGATTCAATGGACATTAGGGCTAATAATATAAAGGAACTAAGGTAACTAAGGATAATGGTTAATAAATACATGGGTTTGAATGTTTTCTTAAGAAGGGGAAAACTATTTAATCAAGTAAAATAATTAATGGACACTTTTCTAGTGGATTAAAATTAAATTGACATTAAAAATGGATTAAGAATATTTAATTATTATTCTAGACCTGATCCATCCATTGAAATGTAGAAAATTATTTGTAGGAATTAATTAAACGTATTATAGGACTTGACACCGTTACGATCTAAAACAAAACAAAAATCTACAACTTTCTAGATGATTATTTAAGACTTAATGTGGTTTTTGAATGTCAAAATTTTATGCGAATTACATGTTATTCCACAGGTAAAGTGAAACATGATCTTTCTTGTAATTTTACTAAACCCTCTTGTTGTGGATAAAGAACCTATTTCATATAATACTTATTGTATACTAAATATATTATAAATTTATAAATAAGTGAAAGAAACGTGACCCTATATCTTTAAAAAAAAAATGTTGACTTCACCTTAATTTGACTTACACTTGTTCTATTGTGTAACGGAGGTATGATATAAGATCAAGATGCATACCCTTCGGAGTGAATCCTAGGGATAATACCTAGTAGCCTTGTATGTATCTAAATAGCTAGGCATGTAAATAAATATCTTAGTAACGAATGGATGAATTAAATAATTAATGGAAATAATGTAGATGATCCTTATTCAATGAGATACGGAACAAGTTAAATGCTAAACTGTATAAAGGAAATATAGTAAAAAGGAAAATAAATATATGATTCTCACATTTTTAGCCTTCTTGGAACTTAAGTTAAAGATTGAAACATCATTTTAATAAATGTGTAATCCTAAAAATATCATTCCGTGGGAAGACACTATCTATGAGTTGATACTGTAGTTGAATAGTTATGTTGTGTCTTGTCATTTGGGGAAAAAATGGCGTTGATGTGCATCACATGTTTTCATGTTTCCTATATGGGTTAATTTTGTGCAAGCCAATCATGTATTGTGCATTGTCATACGTGATACCCTATAGCGTCGTGTGAACTACAATGTGAGTAAAAACAATTATTCTGATATTTTTAGTGTAGTATTTGTGTGTGTAAATTGTGGGCATTACATAAATCAACTTCTGGCAAAAGGTCAGGAAGGATTTAGAAATAATCACCAAATAAATAATTAGATATCCACTCTTGCTGCCATTATTGAGAAAGTATATTTTAGAAAACAGAGGGTTTCCTATTGTTTTGTAGACACCTCATGATTTACTGCCAAGTCAAATGCCATCCGCAAATAACTAATGGGATTTCATATAGAAGTATGTTAGATATTAGTTTTTATGGGATTTCATGTTTTTTTATTCTTTTACTGATATTTTTTATTTATGTTTTTTAAAGCAAAATTTATCTGTGAACTATTTATTATACAATTATATAACAATATTCTTTATGTGGGGAAAATGTTAAAAAGTAACAAGCTTAATGAAGGATAGGGGAATTAAAATGGTACATGAATGTAATTGGATTAAAGCTCATAAAATGGTATATGTTTTTTGTGGAGGAGATGACTCACACCCATAGATACAAGATATCTATGCAAAGTTAGAGAAGGTGTGAAATTAGCAGTTACATTTGATTTGTTAGCCCCATGCCAAGACAATGATTGGATTTGTTGAGAACCTTCATGTATGTGTTGTTTTCTAGAACACAACCAAGTTTATCTCCTAGCTTGCTACCATACAGCTTTGTGTGAGAGATGTGAATAAGATCCACAAAATGAAATTATTGAATATTCCTTAGGAAGATTTAAATGTTAAAATAGTAGGTTTAGTAGATAATTATGTCTTCAAAAATGAGGGCACTAGCAAGATAAAAGCTTTGCAACAGCTTATAGACATCCATTATCCTCTTTGGTGTAAATTAAGGGTCATGTGTAATTGCTAGTTAGGTAAGCATAAACATCGCAAAGGGAGGCCACATATATTTTCAGAAATTTGTGGAATATTCCTTTTGAATCTGTGGCACCCACTTATTTCAACATTAAAAACCACACTAGGGTCTAATAATTTAATCGAGAAAATTTTGTGGATAATTTTTTGTTTTGTTTTTTTAATAGTTGTATAGTAAACATTATTTGAAATTTAAGTAATTTCTTGATTGAAGATTTCTACACAATCTAGTGGAAGTTAGAATTAAATTAGTAATGAAATATTTTTAATTTAATTCCTCGAAATAATTTATGATTTAAAATCCTCCAATTAAATTCGCTTACGCAATTAGAGTATCTTTTACAATTATTTAATAGTCATGTCCACTTAATTTAATAAACTATAATCTTGCTAATGTTTATTTAAAAACCCCTTATGTTCATTATTTAAATCCCAAGCACAATGTTAAATTAATATTATACCACAAGAGATCACTATTTTACCTAGCCACTAAGTGGCCGCATTCAACCCATTACCCATACCCCTATTTATTTAATTTCCATTCCCATAAAATGCCATTTTTTAAAGTTGTTTAGGGTTTATTTTTAACTATTAGATTTAATCTATTTGAGCCATTGGATCTAGATTTCCCTAAATAACCTTATGAGTCAGTTTTTATTTCTTTCTTTTACCCTAAATGCATTCATTTGATCCATTTTTGTTTCACAGGTTTAGATAAAGAGGAGGAGAAGCTATGGAGGCCATGAGAGCTATGGAGGGTTTTCTTTGTATTAAAATGATATATCTCCCCCTTTCTCTTTGTGGGTATTATTTACCTTATTTTATTTTTGTTATAAGAACTTTTATCTTGCAGGTTAGACATATATACATTATGTATATACCAATTTATGGTGATTATAAGAGCCATAAATATATTATAGATATCTATAAAAAACTATATATGCATATATATATTTACATATATATGCATTTATTTTATTTCATTAACAAAACGATTTTAACAATATATATATATATATATATATATATATATATATATATATATATATATATATATATAAAGTTTATTACTGGTAATATCTTTGGGTTTGGCCGGGATAAAAAAACACACATAGTGAAAATTAAGATCATAGATGCCTAAAGAAATGAGTGGTCGCAGCCAAAAAAATACAGCAAGACTTAATAGTTTATTGGAGAGGGTTCTACCCCTACCCACTTATTTGTTTTATTATTTTTTTTAAGACTTTTATAATGGTCGTTGAGGCCTAGCCAGCCAAACTTTATTTACATTATATTTTTAAAACTATAAAATTTAGTTTAGTATGCTATATGGCTATGCATTAAAAATTTCTTTTTCTAAAATAAACTTTTTCCACGAAATTTCCCACTGCCAATTTTCATATTACTCAAATTTTTTTGTATATCATTTTTTTTATAATAAGTTTTTTTTTTATTATTATATGTTTTTTGTTTATTTAGCAATATATATATATATATTCAACTTCCCTCCCATGAACCCTATCCCACCTCCCTCCTTCATACCTTCACCTGCCCATACTGCTCCCACTCCACCCCTACTAAAAAGAAAGAATGAAGACGTTGGCCCCAGCAAGAAAAGCAAGAGCCTCAAAGCTAAAATCCCTGCTTCCCAACGAATCCTAAGGAGCCACAAGGACTTAGAACTAGCTGAAAACCTTCTGCATATTAGCATGCCGGTGGAGGAGCCCAAAGCAGAAGATTTGCTGGATAAGGTTAACAGATTGGAGAAGGAGATTCAAGAGCTCAAAGGGGCTCTAAAAAACATGGAGAGAGCCAAGGGTAAAAGGATCCTTCAAAGTGAGGAGGAGGAGGGGGTGACTAATGAAATCTTCAAGAAACTGCAGTCCCTTGATGGCAGATTAGGGAATGCTAAAAGCCGCAATGACTACATTTTGTCTGCCCTCAAAAGCATCTATAACTTCATTGAACAACATGTCCACAGTGTTTGTAGTTTAAGTGGAATCAATGAAGACATATGGGGCCCTAAAGAGAATAGGGACATTGCAATCTCCCAAGCTGATATGCAAGACCCCTCTCAGGCCACTGCTATTGCCTTTTTCATGTCACTGCAGGCCATCAAGACCAAGATAGACAGAGCAATCAAGTAACAGGTAGTTGTGTTGCTGTTTTTTGGCTGCGATCTGGCTGTCATCGGGCGGTTTTGGAGCTGTTTTTTGGTGGAGCTCTTTATTCTGTTTCTCTTTTGGCTTCTTTTTGATCTTGCCTTCTTTGTTCGGGATCTCTGTATGTTTAGATCCATTTTTCACCTATATTGTATTATCTGGCTGTTGAGCCTTTCTTGGTTGACTGTTTTGCCCTTCTCTGGGCTGCTTCTCTCATCTTTACTATCTGGCTTTTGAGCCCTTTTGTATACAGGGTATAGTCCCTTCAAAACTATTTTCCCTTAATAAATATGTGTGTGTGTGTGTGTGTGTGTGTGTGTGTGTGTGTGTGTGTGTGTGTGTGTGTGTAAATATCTACATATATTAGATATATAGATTATTAAATTTATAAATTAATACAATTTCATTTAATTTGTGTGTCTATATATATATGTATGTATAAAATAGCAAAAAAAAAAATCCTTATCTTAAACAATCAAATTCAAGTTTTGTTGTAGAATCAAATATAAGGGCAAGGTAGTTTTAAATCTATAATGATTCATCTTTGAGAATATAGTTGAAACTAGTAACTTTTGTTTATAACTATTTTTTCCCAAAGAAATTTAAGCAAGTCTATACACAAGTAAATACAAGTAACCATACTATATATTGCAATTAAGTATATATACAAGTATATACAAGTAACCATACAATATATTGCAACTTGGTATATAATTTTAACATTTTAAACTTTCCATTCAATCATACAATTTATAACAAGGTAAAATGTAAGTTCATTTTCAACAAATACAACCTTGACGTTTCCCTTTCCAACTATACAATACAAATTTGATAAATGGGAACAACAAGAAAATTATTTTATAAAACAAGAATATTAGTTCATTTCCTTACAATGAATTATTTCTTTCCAGCAATACATATTGAAAGCTTTGAATAACATCCAAAATTTTGAGAGTTTTGTTTCTAACAAATATAAAACCTTAGCTTCCTTCCTTCCACTACAACATTACCAACTTGATAAATGAAATTTACAATAACATTTTTAAAAAATAATATAATTACAATGTTCCACTCTAAGTGGGAACAATGGGGTCAAATTTACGACATAGAGATTCTTCCAAGAGTAAAAATAGACAAGTCTTCATTTTAAATCATCTCCAAACTTCATAGCTTTAAATTTGATTTACTTCATCTCCTCAAATCTTGAATCACAAAACAAAGAAAGGGGAATAGGCGACGCTCTCCGCCCAACTTATAATCCAATAAGAGGAGAATCCATCCTCCTTATTTGTCCCCGAGCCCTAACCATAGAACAATTTGGGGAGTGTTATGAAACTTTGACAACCTCTACAAAAATGGCTTCCACAACATACAATCCACAAAATAAACAAATTCAAGCAATATACTTCAACAATTATACAAATTTCCAAACAAGCATAAAGGCTTGACACACAAGACAAAAGGAGAAATGGAATATAGGCACCACATTCTTTTATCACCCAAGTGATGTAGGAGTTCTAGCCAAAACCACCATGTACACAACTCAAAACAAAATCAAATCCTTATCTCTACACTTGCAAGTGTGCAAGATATATCCTTTTCACTCCCCATAGGTGGAACTCAACCTCACACTCCCTCCATAATGCATGTCTCATGTCTCCCTTTTCCCTCTCCAATGGTCTCATAAATCCATCTCTAACACCCAACTTAAGGAAAACTACCCAACCCCAATCAAACAAAATCACAACACCCATGCATAATGCAACAAGCACAATTTCTACATCAAATACTTTAATACCAAAATGACAACAAGAGGAGATCCTATCTCTTCATCAAGCTTCCAATTTCATTTCTCAACAAGCTTTGCATCTTTCACACAAAGCTCAATCCAATATGCAACTCCAAAAGTAAACTCCAAGTATGGAAACCAAGACCATTTTTCAAAAATACAAGAGGAGCGAAAAATGAGTCAAGTAACCCGAAATCAATAAAATTCATCTAATAAATAGAATAGGGATGTGAGGATGATGAGGTGGATCCATGTAGGATTCCACTTAATTATCCCCCCATTTCAGCACATAAGTCAAACACCAAACCCAAAGCAATTAAATGCACATATTAGACTTATGACATGCCCACATGACACACCAACTTACACACCATGTTTATCAAGGACAAATTAAATGTGGTAAGTAACAAGTGTAATTATTTACCCTTTTTAAACTCAATAAGACATTTAAATTCTGAAAATATGTCCCATACTTCATAAGTAGGGTTGGTAGGGAATTTTGAGATGTGAGGGACAAGGTTAACTTGTCCCTCAAGTCTCCAAAAGTAGCCAACAAGATGAAATTCACATTTGGGAAGGATGGTGGAGTTCAAGCCGCCCAAATTCATTTAATTAAATTCACATCATGTGTCAAAATAAGGACTATCTACCAAATTTATTTCCCAAATACTTTTATTTGCATCATTTAAAGGACAAGCTTTGCAATGGTACAAAACCTTAGAAATAGGGAGTATAGCAACTTGGGATGAATTAGGAGAGAAATCACTAAGTAATTTCAAGACCATTATGATCATTTATCTCTCGTAGAACAGTTTTCTACAATTAAAAGATATCCTCATGAATTTATGGCTAGTTTTAACATCCTATTTTCCGTAACTTGGAAAGAATTCTAGCTAGTGTTATGCCTCAAGATGATTATGCATTTCAATATTATCTTAGAGATTTAAATAGTGATATTTCAACTATGATTCAATCCATGGGAGGAGAAACTCTCCCAAAAACCTATGATATTTCCATTAGGGATGAAAACAACCTTATTCAAGCTAGAAAATTAGCACCAAGGCCTTCAATGCCACTTATAGCAGATTTTTCACCAGTTCCATAGCGTATTACCATTGTAGAACTTGTTGTTATAGCTCCATAAAATGATGTATTTAAGGATTTACAAACTGTGGGAAATAATTTAACGTCAATTGAGAATAAACTACCACAACCTAATAGGCCTTACCAAGCTTCTTATCAGAAAAATCAACATAATAGACAGCCTTACAAGAAAAATCATAACTATAGACATCCATATCAGTTAAGGTAATTTTATCTGAAGGCTCTTACTTCATCTAGTTCTTTTGTTCCAGTAAATATGGCTTTAGAAGAATGGTGTCCACCTTATAATCAACCTCATTCAATTCTTAATTGTCCAAATGCATTCCTGAATATAAGTCGTGTTGCATAACCTCAGTCAAAAGCATTATTCAGTTAATTTGGAGAGGAATATTTTATTGCAAACACAACTAGGTCTCAAGAAAAGGCTCAGGATAAATATCAACAATAAAACAAACACGTTCTGCCTACACTCACTGATAAAACAACAAGTGTAGGTCAAAAAACATCAAACAGATATGTTGTTCCTTCAAAAACAACAAGTGATTCAGCCCCTATAGAGCAGAAAAAATAATTGTAGCCTAATCCCAGAAGATTATTCATACCTCAGATTTCAAAAGTTGTTCAAATAGAGTAATTTTTTTCTAAAGCTTATGCTATAACTATAAAAGTTGTTTCAAAAATGGTTGCTTCTTTTAATATTGTTGAGGTAATGAAAAAGTCATAATATAAATATTTCATCATGGGATGCTCTAAATATTCCAAGACAACATGAGTTACTTGCTCATGAGCTTGCTAAGTTGTAGATTTCTTCGAAACCAAAAGAAAAAGAAGTTCAGAAAGAAAACATGGTTCTTGATACAATGGAGAAAGATCATATAAAAGAGGTTAAGTGGATGCTTTTAAAATTTTTAAATGCTCATAATATCAAAAAACCACCACCCTTTTTATTTATCTTTGCTTATTGGAGATCATTTAGTTCATAACTGCATGGTTAATTGTGGTACAAGCAACATAGTAATGCCAAAGGCAATTGTAGAAAAGTTGGGCTTGCGGTATGAACCTATATAGAATTGTATCTTGCATCTAGATGGAACAACAACTAACATAGTTGGCATCATCAAAAAATTGGAGGTAACGTTGCATGGTTGCCCAAACTTTATTATCCTACAAGATGTTACTATTATAGATTTACCTCCCTACTTTGCCTTATGCTTATCAAGAGATTTTACAGCAAAGATATGAGGTTATCTTTCTTCAGATTGGTCATTTTTTATTTTTTACTACAAGATAGAGAACTAAAGCTTCTATAAATTCAGAGCCTCTGGCTAGATTTCATATTGAGCCTCATGCTTCAAATACTGCAGCAAATGATCAATATTATTTTAACGTTAAAGCACATGTTTCTATATTAGATGGTGTTTCTAATCTTTTTATGGATGAAAAAACTCAAAAAGATCATGCTTATGATCCTTTCAAATAAGCAGAGGAAGATTTGTTTGGTGTTTATTGCTTGCATGAAGAAAATACACAAATTCCCCTGTTGTCTAAAACATAAAAAACAACATAAGGGTTATGGAAGCTTCATTTTGATGGAGCCAAGAACAAGAAAGGACAAGGAGTGGGTTTGATGCTCACTTCCCCTCCAAACACAAGGTATTTTTCAACTCTAATTCTATAATTTTCATGTACTTATAACATAGCTAAATATGAAGCATTAATCCATGGCTTATAATGGGCCAGAAAGAGCGGTATTAGCATGTTGCAATGTTTTAGTGATTCAGAGTTAGTTATTAATCAAGTAAAAAAAATTAGTTTGTGTTCCTGATAACGAAGAAAATTGGCAAGTTTTTGAAGATGATGAACAAATTAGTAGATTTCTACAGCAAGAGGCTAAATTTTTTGTAGTAAATCAAGAAAAACTATAGAATTTATATGGTGATGAGATTCTTCAATTAAAGACAAACAATTTTCCTCAAGGACTAGTCACACTAGAAGATATTTTTAGTTCTAATGATCAGTTAAGAAAGGATAAAGGCAAGATTTCAACTCACGTAGATAACTACGAAGAGATCTTGGTGGATGATGAAAATAAATAATTTATTGGAAAGGTATGTTCCTCAGCTAAAAACAATCATTTATCAATTTATGTAAAGAATTAAGAGATTTTTTTTCTTGGAAATACCAAGATCTGAGAGGTTTTGATCCCAGTTTAGCTCAGCATACCATAGAGTTATAGCCAAATTCCAAGCCGGTTAGGAAGAAAAAAAGGCCTGTAAATATGAATATTGAACCATTAATGAGAAAAAAAAATCCAAACTGATCAAATCAGGTATTATCTTTCCAGTTAAGAATTCAAGTTGGGTAGCTAATCTTATTCCTATTCAGAAAAAGAATGGATAAGTCCAGCTATGTGTTGAGTTTAGAGATCTTAATAAAGCATCATTAAAAGATCATTATTCATTGCCCAATATGGATCAGAGTTTAAGAACATTTTTAGGTTCAGACATGTTGTCCCTTTTGGATGCTTATAGCGGATACAATCATATTCTTGTGTGTGAAGAAGACAGATATAGAACAACCTTCACCACAAAGTGGGGTACTTATGCTTACAAAAGAATGTCTTTTGAACTTTCCAATGTCGGTGCAAAGTTTCAACGTGCCATGGACATGGATTTTCACAATTTGTTAAATACATGCATATCTGTTTATTTTACATGATGTTACTATATTTTCAAATAATTATGATGATCAACTTGTGCATTTAATGTAGACTTTTCAGCTTTGCAGATAGTTTAGAATATCATTGAATCCCAAAAAGGTAAATTGCTTTGACATATTATTTCTAGACAAGGTTCAGTTATTGATCCTTTCAGAATTGAAGTAATCTCACATCTATCTTTGCCTCATCATAAGAAAAGCACTGCAAATTTTTCTTGGAAAAATCAAATTCGTTAGAATATTTGTTTTATATTTTATGGCATTAGTCAAGCTATTAACAACCATGTTAAAGAATAATAAACATTTCTCTTGGATAAATAAAGGAAGAAAAGGGTTTGAATCTATTGAGACAATTATTTCACAAGCTTCTACCCTGAAAAATCCCTAATTTTGATAAGGATTCTACAATGTATGTACTTACTGGAGCTAAAACCATTTTAACTATATTAACTCAGGTTAATGATGAAAACACTAACTAGTCAATTGCTTTCTTTGGGAAAAGTTTTGCATGACTACGAGATAAGGTACACTTTTCTTTAAAATAAGTACTTTATGTAGCTAGAGGATTAAATAACTTCAAGTACATACTTTCCAATAATAAGATACATGTCTTAGTCTCTCATCCAAGTGTTAAAGTGTTCATGTTGAAGAAAGAATTGAATGAAAAGATAACAAGTAGGATTACAAAAGTTATGGAGTATGATGTTGATATCCATGTTACAAAAATAGTTCGAGGAAAATGATTGTATGACCATCTAATTGTTGATATGGAAAAACAGTAGGCTACAGAACCAGAAATTTTAGAAAAGTATGCTAAAATCACGTATCAGCAATCAGAAATCTTGGTACAACCTGAAAAATCAACAACCAGAACTTAATTAAGAAGTTTCAGGAATCGAGATGGATGACTGATTTGGTTAAATTCTTTTATCAACAACACTTATCCGGAAGGTATGGATAAGAATAAATGAAGATATTTCAGGTTACAAGTTGTACCTTATGTTTTCATTGATGTTGTGTTATTTAAAAGAGATATAAATGGAATTTTTCTATAATGTATTAGTTATGATAGAATTCAACAATTATTATCTGATTTTCATGAAGGACCTACAGGAGGCCACTTTTAAGCACGTATTATAGCCTTAAAAATTATTAAATTTAGTTACTATTGGCCCAGCATATTTAAGGACTCCTACGAATAGATTAGAAAGTGTAAGAAATATGTTTTCTTTGTTGGAAAAGAACGTTTAGCATCGCTTCCCCTGCAGCCTATTTCTGTGGATCAAACATTCATGTAATGGGGTCTTGACTTCATTGGTATGATAAATCCACCTTCGTCATAAGGACACAAGTGGATATTGAATGCTAAAAATTATTTTACACACCAGACTGAAGCAGTAGCTTTGAAAGAAGCTAACGAGACTTCAATCTTATCATTTTACAAAGGAATATTTTATAGATTTGGTGTTCCAGCAACTATCATTTCAAATAATTCCTTAGTATTTCTTGGTGCAAAGGTAATAGATTGGGTTGTCAAGCATGGAATTTATTTAATTACTTCATCTAATTATTACCCATAAGGTAATGGGTTAGCTGAAAGTACTAACAAAAATATTTTGAGGATCATCAGAAGAACACTCAAAGACAACCAAAGAGCTTTGTATCTAATGTTAATTCATTACTTTGGGATGACAGAGTGAATCCTAAAAGATCAATTGGTAATTCACAATACAAACTTGTTTATGGATGAGAGACAAGAATGCCCGCATGAGTTGAGTTGCCCACATTGGATTTACTACATCAGATGGAACTACTTGAAAATGAACCATTACAGGTTCGTTATGCAGAATTAATGGAGCTCCAAGAGCTAAGAGATTAAGCTCATCTTAATATGGAAAATAATCAGAAATAGATCAAGAAAACATTTGATAAAAATGGCTAAGTTTAAAAGTCTTGAATGAAGGAGACATTGTGTTAAAATGGGATGTTGATCATGGAAAGCCAGGAAACCACATGAATTTTGATACAATGTCCAGTGGTCCCTATATTATTTTAGCTTGCAAAGGACAAAATGCATTTCAGAATTTGAATGTTGAATGGTGAGGAACATCCCATTCCTGTGAATAGTATGTTTCTTAAACATTGTTATTTAAAATCCTATAGTGTTTGGTTAGAGTAGGATTTTCCTTTCAATAAGTGCAGTTCATACACATTGCAATGTTTTTTCATTTCAATAAAGTGCACTTATGCACGTGGTCTCATTTCATCTAGATCCTTTTCCTAACTTTAGTTTGTTTTTCTCAAAGGTCATTTTTAAGAAAGGACAGATTTTGGTTACATGCTTTGACTCCATTACTAATGGAAAAGAGCAAGGTACTAGTCTACAAGCTAGTAGGAAGATTTTCCTCGCAGGATTTCCAGAAATGTTGACATTTTCTGCACTCGTGTAAAAATGGGCAACTCAAAACTTTGTTTTATGATGAAATGCATTGACGAAATGGACCTAATTAGGGGGATGCATTACAGTTTTTATTACGTTTTTTAGTTGCAACAATTGATTAACTATATGTAATCTGCAACTATGCGTGTTATTACAAAATGTAACACCTCATATAGACTGCCATTCCATGTTCATCTTTCAGTAAGGAAACACAAAATCCTCTGAATGACTAATGCATTACCTTAATGAAGGTGGGAATCAAAGTTTAGGTGAAATGTTAAATTCAAGAACAATAAAAATAGAGTTGATTTTTACATGAATGAAGAGTTCATTATTAAGTTACAGGTACCTCAAAACTCATTATTTCTACATTTTAAATACATTTAATTATGTGATTGAGTTTTTATTTCATTATACAATCAATATCCATCATAAAATATGAATGAAGAAAGAAGTATACAACTTAGTTACAGATATTAATGTTATTTATTCATGAAGAAATTCAATTGTTTCCCACACAATCCATGCGATGTAACTCATAACTACTGAAGAAATAAGTACATGTGCATAAATTAAAAGTAAAAGAGTATAGAAGAAACCCATCATTTCCTTCGGTTTTCTTCTAATCTTCTTGTCTCCATTTCCAGCTATCCATCTTTCATCCGTGTTGTAAGCAGCTACAAGTGTACCTGAAAAAATAAAAGAAAAAGCGCATCAGTCAAGAGCTTAGGGTTTAATCTGTTACTCATGTACTGTCTAACTATATGTAAATGGATTTACTAATATTAGAAGCATAAGGTACATCCATTAAGACAGATACAAAATTGATAAAGTAATATTCTATAGTAGCACATATGATTCCCAAAATCATGTCAGAAAATAAAGAGGAAAAGAAAATAACTATGGAACATAATAGAGCAAACAAAAAGCCTAATTATTTTCTAACTATTTTCTTAAAGTGTGCAGGTACATGTTGCAGTCAAAAGAGATCAATACATGTTTTAAAATTATTTGTACTGTCAACTATAGATTGCATCTCAAATCTTGAGATATCTAGATCAACTATCAAAAGGATAAAATCAGATAATCAAACACAGAATGAATCAACAGTACAATGATTCCAGGATAATGAAATGGATGTCTACTTATCACTTCAGATTATGAGCCATCTATGAAGATCAAATGGAGACAACTATGATCACAACAAATAAAACATATTGCATTAAAAGAGTTCATTGCAAATTTATAAGATTTTTCAGCACATGAATTAGGAGCAGAAATAAAGAGTCTTTATGATAAAATAAAAGTCTATCTTGCAAAGTACAGATATAATCAAGACACATGCTACAGGAAAATTTTCATCAAGAGTGAAGAGCTCAAATCTGAAAGAGATTTACTCATAATTTCATAGTGAATAGAAAAGTAAAAGCAATGCTATAATTTTACAAGTCTTTAAGTTGAAAATATTTCAGATTTCATAAAGCATATTTTTTAAATTGAACTGTAAATACTCTCAATGGGATGATAACTAGTACATGATGAAAGAGCTAATCAATTTTCAGTTGATGCAAGATAAGTGACAAAATTCATTAAGGTTAGAGAAATCATCATCACATATATGTAATCCAAAAGAGTTCCAGGAACAAAGCCATATTCCTTAGGCTAATAATAGGGAGCCATTGATCAGATCATATTCAAGAATAAAGAAAGATTAAGCATAAGGATGATTTTCAGGAACAGAAATTATATGATCAGACTTGATACAAGTTATTATAGTAAAGCTAATGAACATCATCGATGTAGAAGGTACATCAAAAGTAATGAAAAGTATATTTTTCCATCATAATGCCAATAATGGCAATATTCAGTTGAATGAAACAACTCAATGAATAATCTACTTCCACCTTATGGTTTCCAAAAGAAAAATATAAGGATAGATTTCATCATTACTTAAAACAGAACTTATGCCTTTCTTACAATGATCAAGTTTTCCAATACAAGTGCTCAAGCTAATTACTCAAGATAAAGTAAGCTAATGAAAGTACAAAAAAGTTTGTGTAAACCAGAAAAGGGAATGTAACAACAAGCTATCAATGAAAACAATCAAAGCCTTTGATGTTGAAGTTAGCAGCTAAGCCACATAAGTGAAATATCATTAACAACATCAACATTTCAAAATAAATCGAGCCCAGTCTTCCATTAGGATAATATCAGTTGGCACAAGAAGGAAAAAATCTATTTAGAAGTAAGAAAATACCCATGTATAAGTATGAAAACCAGATTATACATTGGGTATGTTTTCAAAGACTATTTCATATTTGTAATATCCAAACGAAATATCCAAATGAGTACAAAGGTACAAAAATCCCAACCTAGATACAAATAATATGATGCAAGCTACAATGGAAGTCTAGAAGCAGAATAATTTTTTTGAAAACAATTGAAAGCTCCATAGGTAAAAATTAGACAAGTATTCAAATATTCATGCTCAGGAATGTCTGGTCTAAGAGATCAAACAAGTCCAATAAAAATTCAATATTCAAAGGAAAATACAGAGCCTTATGGATTACGTTTCAAGCTTCAAATAACAAATTTTTATTTTCACAGATTTCATGTTTTCTTTTAAGCTCCATTCAACAACATCCAAAGAAGAAGAAGTTATCTGATAAGATGCTCCCAAAACCTAACAGAAGCTAACAACAAAAAATGGAATTTCAAATGTTTACTACCCAGAAGTGAATGAACTTAGCTTGTATAATTGAATTTAAGTGTTGAATTTTTCTAAAGCATGATTTAAAATTGAAATACAACTGTCATATTTCAATAGATGTAAGATGCAAGGTGCTTAATTAAGAGATTTCCCCAAAAGAAGTGTTTCAGGTTGATCATAGTAAAATTTTCATATTATGCACAATGTATGCAAAAGACAAGTTTGGAACCAAAATACGATTTTGATAATAAGTAAAGGGTGCCAAAATCTGAAATAAGGAGCTATTGCAAATACAATGCTCACAAGGTTGAATTCTCATGATCAGAGTACAAAACAAAATTTGAGTTACCAGTTTTATTTTAATAGTGGTAAAATTCATCACATTTAAGCAACTAAAATAAATTTCCATCTACAGCTAATAAAGCATTATTGTCAACAAATACAAAGAATCTTCCATTGAGAAAATAGAGGTATCACAACCATTTCAGTTTTTCATCAGAATTTTCTAGAGAACTCAAGAAATGAAAAATAGTTACCAGTTTCAATTTCAGAATCGAATTCGATAACAGAGTAAATCCCAGAAACATTCTTCACAAAATAAAGAAAATGAACCCATTACACGTTTTGTTCAAATAAAATGAACCCATTAATGGGTGTTTCGAGAAATTTCAATTTTATTGCAAAATACACAGAAGTGTCTAAATATGGAAGGTGAGACTCATTAATTCATGCAAAATTTTGTCAAAACCCTCAAAAGATCATTAAGTTAGTAGAGTTAAAGAGAACGAAGACCCAAAGCCATTTTGCTTTCAAGTAAAATTTTTACAGGACACAGAAAAACACGTAAACTCGAAAAGAATTCAACCAGCATTTTAGTATGGAATAAATGGAAATCTAAAGATGCTTGAAATAATAGAAAAGGAAAGTTCTCATAAGCTATCCATTGTACAGATCGAATACACAAAGTCTCAAATAATGTAAAACTCACCAACATTTTCATACTCAACAAAGCATAGAATTCCACAAGAGACCAATTCTCGAAATACATAATCAAAGAACATACCGTTTGATATAATAAGGGCTTTATTAATAAACAAAAAAGCATTCAAAGACAAGGGAGGGTTTATTAAAATGTTAAGGCTTACCTTAATGACTAGGCACAGAGTTTTAATGGATCAAATAATGGTGGAAGGTATCATTGTAAGGAAAGTAGAGTCTCAAGAGCCAAGCACAACAAACAATACAAGGTTCAAACTCAAAATATAGAGAAGATGCAAAATAGATAGCTCAGATGGAAATGGAAGGATATCAACATTTTACTTACTGAAAACATTTGTCACATCATTTTTTAGAAGATGAATTTCAAAAGGAAATGAGACTTGTTGAGCTTTAGAAAATGGGTTTCAAAACTATGTCAAATAGAGCTCCAATAGGGAGAATCAAACCATAATTCAGGAATTTTTTTGACAGTTGTAGGTTTGAAAACCAACAAGAAATTTTTTGGTGGACACAATATCAATGATAACTCCAAGGCAAAGAGTAGAAGAAATGGCTAATGTGCCATTTACAGTGAATTAAGTAGAAAGATCACATAGAAATTTTGGTGGCAATGCTCTGAAGTTTTAATACCAGAGAATCTCGCATGAGAAAAAAGGCTCAAAAATCAAAGGATGGTCAATCTTTTCAAAGCTTGAACCAGAGAAAAAGTAATAAAATGCCAAGTATTCATAAGAAACAGAGAATTTCATAGTCAATTAGAATATTGTTTTTTGAACTCATAAGAATGTATTTAACACTGGCGATATAGAAATTTTCTCAGGGCTTCACCCAAAAAATAGAGGAAATGTGAATGGGTATCGAATGATCAGATATCAAGCCTATTTCTATTCATCCAAACTAAACCCCCGTAAAACCTAACTCTTCTTAAGATATGGAATGGATCAATGATTTTTGGAGATCAAATAGTGTAGGATCAACAAGATCAAACATAACAAACCATTGCCAACTACCTCAATCTACCATGGATTAAAAAATCAAGTTTCCAGATTTTTTATACACAGGTGTAGATTGTGTGAATCAAAAACTCATGATTCAAAGGCACAAATTTTAACGCAATCTACCTCTACCTTAAACCCTGTGAGCTTGAGATTAGCGATGGATGGCTTTGGAATTGTAATTATGGTTGAGGCAAAATCAACGATGGTTCAACCTTCCCTGATTGCATCATGCGATCGTAAAATGGTTATGCCACCGAACTTTTAATGATTTATTAGTCAAACGAGATGGGGAACACTTAAGCCGCATTTATTTCAGATAAATCGACAGTTGTGAATTTAATAGGACAAAGATCGTTGATAGCATCCAAGTGGAGGAAATGAAAGTAATGCATCAACCACGGTTCATAAAACTTCACTTGAGTATATAAGTAACCGATAAAGTGATTTGATGGGTCACATTCATTCCTTCTTGCCAAGGGTTATTGGTATCATGCCTATGGTATCATGCCATTGACATGGTGGCAGTGTCACGCATTTAGTATTTTGAATGCAGCTAATAGATGAAGTATACAAATATGGTTTATCTTCCGATGATTAATGGTTATATAGAACCTTGATTTTATAAGGGCACTCAGTTCTACGAGAAAAGACTCATTTAACGGCTAATGAAATAAGGGAAACTTATTGATAATTCAAAGACATTCTTAAATTTTAATGATCTCGGAACAGTTTAATGTATGTAGTTAATTAGCTTGGCAAAAATGTGTCAGCAAGTCATAAAGTGTTATATCTTCATGATGCACGAGTGAATGCGTGGTGAATTTTTTGGAAAAAAACCTCAATATGTAACCCTTTTTGTTATTATCTCGAAAGTGCACCCTGGATTGAGAGATTGTCAATTTTGGAAAAGGATGGAAGATTGCTTTGTATATGGACAAGTGGCCATTTTCTATAGATAAAATGGACACAAACATCAGGATTAACATGTGGTATAGGGTGGAAAATTGAAAAAATAACGTCTTAAATGGTATGCAAACATTATTGTCATCACACGGGTCTTGATGTATCCTAGAACTAATTTTTTTGCATGTCATCCAGGGAAAAAGACATGATTGTAACAGAAATTGAAGCATGGTGATACACCAAGATTTATTGAAGGCTTTGACTAGAGTATCATGCACAGATAATGTTTTGATTGAGAATGAATTTATTTTTCATGCAAAAATTAAGGCTGGTATTTTAGCATGTGCATCCATTAAGGTAAAAGAACTTTATTTTAGTTGACGGATAAATTCATCAAAAACACAATAAGATAAACATTGCACACTAAGATTATGTAGAAAATACTAGATTTGAAGCAAGGTAAGATAATTAATCAAGGAATTGCACATTGGAGAAGAATTGTATAAAGAGCATACACACCACTACGAATAATTAGCTAAAGGATTCACCAATCAGTTCTCATTCAAGGACGTAGATCAATAGAACTACACCTTGACTTGGAGCACTCCTATGTTTGTAACTAAATCCCTCCCTAATGTGTCATTGCCAATGCACACAATATATAGAAAAATTATTCACCCAACCCATCCTAAAAATAGAGCTAAAATTTGTACTCGTCCATGGGCAAGTGCTAATTTTACCCCTTATTATAAGATGGGTTGGATTAATTAATGTTTATATATATTGTGTGCATTGACAAAGCATAGAAAGGAAGGGAATTTTGGGACATAGGAGTGTTGAGGTACTTTTTCTGCCACTTTTTCCTTGAATAAGAAATAATTTTTACCTTTCCAATTATTTGCAATGGTGTGTATCTCTTTCCATTAATGCTTGTGAATGTAACTTACCTAATTAATCATCTTAGCTTACTGCAAATCTGGTATTTTTTTGTATAATCTTAATGTGCATATTTACCTTATTGTGTTGTTTTGATTTTATCCGTCAATATGTAAGTGTTTTACCTTTATATTCTGTTGAAAATAATTGGTTCATGCATCCAAAATTCATTCTCATTTTTTTGTGCATATACTATATACAAGCATATCAATAAATTTGGTGTATCACCCATTTCAGTTTCAGTTACATATATTGTGTTACCGTCAAAACCTTAAAACAATTTAGTTTAGGATACATCAATAAATAACCATCCTTGATACCAAACACTCATCTAAACAATAGGTATGCCAATAAACCTGAGGTGTTTCCATTATATCTACGAAAGTGACAGATCAAACCAAGCTTAGAACCCCTACTGTCATCTATCAACAAGGGTGCACTTTTGAGAGATAAAAAAGGGAACACAATACACCCATGGCCACATAAATGAGGTTACCCTCCTATAGGAACCTCCTAAAAAAACATGCAACAACACAATATAACATTAAACACGAGTTGTCAAATTTGGCCATGTTGCATAACACCTGACATCCTTTTATGGTTGGTCCCCTATGTAGTACCAACTTTTCTTCAACACTTATTATATTTTGATTTCGATTACTGTTGGTTATTTACATGGATATTATTGTATCATTTTGGCTAAGCATGATGATTAGATGATAGAGATACTTGATTATTGATGGATTTCGATTCATAGTATGATTTTTGTAGATTTCTTAGAGAGACATTTTATATTGACAATAATTTGTTGTTGACATATTTATATATTTTAGACATTCAACATTTTTGTCATATCGAGTAGGATTTAGTAGTGAACTAATCTTGTGATCTTATTAGTCTTGATGAAATATAGAATTGAGATGTTGTTGTAATTTTAAAATAGTAACAATTTTTGCCTAGATAATGATTTAATTTATGTATGGATTATTGTTGACTTATATGCATATACTTTATCTTGGATGTTTTTATGTGGCCATGAGGCCAAAGGAGGTATTGTGTGTTATTTAGGTGATTATATCACAACAATCAAAGGGGGATTAGAGACCAACCATAACAGAATACTAGGTAGATACAACAATGGTCACCATGGTAACTAGTGTTATGTTGTGTGTGTTTTATTTATTGTTAGGGGGTCCCCGTGGGGGGATTACCTCCAATTGTGACCAAGGGGTTTGTGTGTTA
The DNA here is from genome assembly GCA_019776745.2 of Taxus chinensis. Lineage (NCBI taxonomy): Eukaryota > Viridiplantae > Streptophyta > Pinopsida > Cupressales > Taxaceae > Taxus > Taxus chinensis. The sequence goes on along the minus strand of CM034146.1, from coordinate 635,106,012 downwards.
TTTTTTAATTTTCCTTTATTTAATTTTAGAGTATGTGATTTTATGGTGATATAATTCCCTTTCATCATTAATTAATTTATGTGTCTAGATTAGTAAATTAATCATGTTACTAAACTAATTATGAATGGGACAAGAAGAATTCATTTATTAGATTAGATGGTTCTTTGGTTTATGTGTTTTAAGTTGAGTGTATGTGATCTTGAGTGTTGTACACTCTACCTCATCTTGGAAATTCGTATTTGGCCATAAGGGACAATTTTGGAGGCTTATGGGACAAGATAAGCTTGTCCCACACCTCTTAACTTATTATACCAACCCTACCTATGGATTGGGTGGTCAAAAATAGACCCTATTATGTGTTTTGGGAAGGTAAAAAGGTGAGTTTTAATTGCACTTTCTTACATGTGTTTAATTTTTGTCCTAAAAGTGTGTGGGTTGAAGTGGTGTGTGTAAGAGGTTTGTTATACCTCTCAACCACTCATTTAATATGCCTTGGGGTATGGGTTTGAATTGGGTGATGTGAGATGGAGGGGCATCCTAAATGGAGCAACATCATATCCCTCTTTCTCTTTTCTATTTATTTGAATTTTTGGGAAGTAAAGGGGGTTACTTGCTTGGTTTTGGATCTTGGATTTTTGGAGTGCTTGCTTGTTGGATTTGAAGGGAGCTTGGAATTTCTTGAGTTTGAAATATTTTGTGACTTTCTTGAAAAGTGGAGCTTTACCATGGAAAGGTAGGGTCTTGCACTTTATTTTTATTCTTGTTTTCTTACATGATATGTGTTGTATGGACGTGTGTTCTTGTTTGAAGTGTTGGGTAGTAAATGGCTTTAGGTTGTGTTGAGATAGTGAAATGGGGATGAAATATTTTGGGAGGCATAAGATATTATTTGTGTTTTTAGGATGGAGTGGGTTTTTAATGCCCCACCTTGTTCTATTTTGTTATTTTTGGCATTGTGGGAGCCATAAGAGAGAGCGAGACATAAGAGCAAGGGAGGCATAAGAGACATATTTTTGTTGTTGTAGCGAGGCATAGGAGATATTGAGGTTGATTTTTTGTTGGAGCATTTTAGAGGTAGGAATCCAAACCCTTGGGAGGGACAAGGGTATCCCCATATTCCTATCTCTACTTAGATTATTTAGGAGCCATTGTTTTGAGAAGTTGTGGTTAAAAATGAGTGTTTTTTTGTGGTTATATTTCTTGTGTGTTATTGCCTGTAAGTAAGTATGGAAGCTTTCTAGAGTTATTTTATGTTGGATTCATCCATTATTACCTTGTGGTTGGGGCTTGGGGGCCAATGAGAAGAATTGATTCTTCTTCTCATTAGAGTTTTTGTTGGGCGGAGAGTATTGCCTCTCCCCCAATTTTGATTGTTGTGATCAAGTGAGGAAAAGATGGAGCCTTTTTGGATATTTTGAAGCTTAGATCACTTATAGAGGAAAAATAAATATTTCATTATAACTATCTTATTGTAAAAATTCCCACTTTAATTGGAAGATTATTGTATTGTTTTGAAATAAAAGTTACATTGAGTATTTGGTATAAGATTGTAATGCATGTGTAAAAGAAAGACAATTTTAGTGAAACAAGTTTGATAAAATGGATATGTAGTTGGAAAAAGGGAAACAACTTGTTCCCATTTTAGTTGATTTATTTTCTCACATAAGTGTGTTGCTCTTGCTATAAAAATCATTAGAAAATCTTGTTGTAAACCTCTTGTGGGAATGTTTGAAATTGGTATGTTGTAAAGGAAAGAAATATTAATTTTCATTGTATCATTCGAAAGGAATATAATGGAAAGTTAGACTCTATTTGTGCACTTTCTTGTATTGGTTGAAGGAGATCCAAACTTTGGATGTATAGATGGAAAGAAGTTAAATTATAATTTTCATTTACTTGGCCAATAATGTAGGTTAATTCCTAATTCTAGTTGTGTACAAGAATTACATAGTTGAAAGTAGACCTTAGATCTATTGGTTTTGTAAATGTATTACTGAGTTAAATTAACTCATTTAAAATATAATATGTAGAAAATAGCAATGATTAAAGAAATAAAGCTCTAAACCAACACTTGGTAATATTCTAACAATTTATAAAAGAAATTTTAAGTCCAATATTAAACTTAGTAAATAATATAAGTATTTTACTTTGGTAATAGTAGATATATTAAAATATATTATTATTTTGTTCATACTAATAATGGATATATATAGTTATTATATTCATATTCCTTTAATGAATATATGTATATATCTGTGTGTGTGTGTGTGTGTGTGTGTGTGTGTGTGTGTGTGTGTCTATATATATATATATATATATATATATATATATATATATATATATATATATATGTATATATATATATATATATATGTGTATATATATAAAGTCATAAAATATAATTTTTAAACAAAACAAAGGTTAATCCTTTGACCACATACCATTTAGTAATTTACAGCTACGACCTGTGTAATTGTTTTGTGGGGAAAATGGTTGGGGGGAGGGTCGCCTCCCCACCCCATTAAAAATGGGATGGGGTGGGTTCGGTGACCCTTCCCCCTACCCCAAATAAAACCTACCAATATATACTCCCCTCCCAAATCGTTTTCATCAGAATTATAAACCCTCCTTGCGGCACTATAACTTTGTGCAGTTTGGTCTCTTTCTCGAGTGTGACCTGTGTATTTTTCCTTCCACGTGGTCATAACATTATTTCAATTATATATGTGTGTGTGTGTGTGTGTGTGTGTGTGTGTGTGTGTGTGTGTGTGTGTGTGTGTGTGTGTCTGTAATTAACTTGGAACTCGAAATCACAATAATTTTTTGTGATTTCGGGTTCCAAGTTAATTACATACATACATATATATATATATATATATATATATATATGCATATATATGTATGTATGTATGTATACTCTTTTTACACAAGTGAAAACACATACCATTTAACCATTTAATCAAAATGGGGAAAAACCCATATGCCCATTTGGGAAAATCTTAAAATAATGAGATAAATAAAATAGATAAACACATTGAAACCCTAGGTAAGGGAATAAATAAAACAAGAAATTCGATGGATCATGAGTATCCCTCCAAAAGTTTGGGATGGCTTTTCATGGCTTCCTCATCCTCCTCCATCAAACTACAAAACAAACAAAGAAATAATAAGCCAAAAAAGGAGAAAGAAGTCTTTCATAAGAAAACTTAGGGCTAGTGGAATCCCTTGATCTTGTGGCCCCAAATGAATCCATCTTGTTGGTGCTCAATTTAATCTCACCATGTTTGTTCAAAAATGTCTCAGTACGTATGTTTTGAAGTTTTCTCTTTCACCTTGTATTGATGCGTGAAAGTTTTATCCTTCATTTGGTTGTCATGGTCAGTCCTTTCCTTAGGTCGAGGATCACATTGAGTCCAGATATTGTTTATTGTTTCTCTGTCCATGAGAAGGAATTTGTAATTTGGGCGTGAATTCGGAGTTTCCCCTTCCTTCTATTTTTCCACAGTCATGTTTTCCCTGTCAAATTTTGTCCCAACATCCGTGGAAACATGGTCCTTTCTGATTAGATATGGCATGGCAGGTGTTTTTGGTGAAACTTGTCACTTTTGTCCCATTTATAAAAAATACCAAATTGGCCATGCAGCCCCAATAACATCTACTTGGTTATTTAGAAAATATGAAGTGGCAATGAAAAAGTCTTACTTTGACCCTGAAGAAGGACACGTGGCAGTTTTTCAAGTTACAAAGGGGAAGGTGGGTCACCAGATAATTTTGCATATTTTTTCCTTTTTATACGAAGGAGCGAAGTTATGAAATAATCTACAACTCCGTTGGGGCCCACATCAAAAGTTAGAAGTGGAGAGACGGGTCGTCAAGGCATTTTGAAACTCTCAAGCCGACTTCAACTCAAAGATTTTCCACATGGAGGGCCTGCGCTCATTTAAAAATTTTCCTCTCATTTTGACCTTTGGAGTTGTGCTAAGAAGACACGTGGAGGTTTCCACTAGCCCTGCCCATACTTAGACTTTTCTTCAAGTGACCGGTACATATTTTTCAGACCATGGACACGTGCAGGGCCTACGCTGATTTGAGGATCCACCTCTGAGTCCTACCTTCACACTTGTGCCAAGGATACATGTGGAGGCTTATGTTTTCTCCTCTCTATGCTTAGACTTCTCGAGAAACTTTCTAAGGCCTAGGACAAGTGGTGAGCATGCGCTTGTTTGGGGTCTCTGCTTTTGGGAACCATAACAAAAGTGCACTGATGAGACACATGGTGGATTCCACTAGCTCCTTTTCTATACTAAGACTTGGCTAAGGTAACTTTCTTAGGTCCAGGGCATGTGGAAAGCCTGCGCTCATTTGGGAACCCGCCTCTAAAATTCATCTTTGAAGATGCACCGAAACAACACATGGAAGCTTCTGTTGGGCCTTCCCATACTCTGACTTTGTAGCAACTGATGCAATTCTCTAGGGTCCTGAACACGTGGAAGGCCCGCGCTCATTTGGGATTCTTCCTCTGAACTTCACCTTTTCAATTACACCAAGGAAACACTTGGGGGTTTCCAGTGGCTCTTCTTTGTACTTAGCAGACTCAAACTCACAACACAGATATATGATATAATCCACGTGGGGGCACTCATTTCTAAGAGGAATGAATGTAGGTATCCATGTAGGGGCACTCATTTCTGAGAGGCATGAATGTAGGTATCCATGCGAGGGAACTCATTTCTCAAGGTGTATTCTTGAGAGTGAAAAGGATTGCTTTTCATATCCAACCATATGGAGCCACCTAAAAATGATTAAAAGGGGGATTTCTTGCACAACAGAATGAAATAATGATTAAGAATACTGTCAAAATATTATGATATGACATCCCATTCATAGTAGAGGGTCTGAGAAATGTGATCAGCTCATGATTCATCCACCTGGGAGCTTTGGGTGTAAATTTGTTAAACATCACTTTCTGAGACAAATTTATAACAAGCAAAGGATTCCTCAAATATTCTTCTTTTTGGGGGGGAAATTTTGGATGAGTGAGAGATTGAAATTTATAAATGCAATGAGAATAATCTTACAAAGGGTCGGGTGTTAATTTTTACTAGAAAATTTGAGAAAACCCATCTACCTGAGAGACCATCTAAGAAATCTATTAATTTCTTGTCATTTAGATTTCAATCACGTCAAGATGGTTGCAAGTGTACAGCGATTGACAAGCTCTGAGATTATTCAAGAAACTTTCCCTTGCTAATGAATCTTATAAACCTCAAATTAATCTATGTTGATCTTTGGCAAAATTGTGTCTGCTTTTATTTCATAGTGTCTTTCAAATAGTTTTTCTTGTTCCTGTTGCAATCTTATATTAAAATCCCTCTGATAACACAAGATCGCATACATGTGTTAGTATTTTGGCATTTTAAATTTCATTATGAGAAGATTTTTCTTCTGGTAATGAAATAAATAATTTAAAATCATTTTACTTCCACTATGTTGATAAAGATTGTTTGTAATCCTATGAGTGTATCTTAGGCGTGATGAACCATGGGTTGTTAATGTTTAATTGAGTCTTTAGCTCAAACCTTCATTTTGAATTCTTAAATATTATGTGAAACCATGCAGATCTGGGCCTCCATTGACACACACCTTCTAGTTAAAGGAATATTTTTTCTATTTTGAAGCATTTTGTCTGTTAGTTTTCCAATTGTTGTAAAGGTTCTCAAAGATCTGGTGAAATCAACTTTATCTTGCTTAATTCCCCACCAAATATTTCAAATAACCATGAATCATACCTAAAGTACCCCTATTTGTGTTGTGTATCTAGAAATGAACAATTTCTATAGCCAAAATATACATATGCAAGAAGGTTTTAAGTGCTTTTAGTAACATGAACCTTATTCAAAAAATATATCCATTCTTTAGAAGTGATAACTCGTGAGAGTTAAATTGTGGTGTATTGATCATATTTTCTCAAGCTTCCCCTAAAAATTATTCAAAGAAGGATCTCTTCATTTCTTTCACCAACAGAGGTTACAAAACAGGTCCTCTCTCACTGGTTGAAAGGAACTGTAACGCCCACTAATTCACGACACAAAGACCTGTATAAATTACTCTGATCTAATACAAATAATCCATGAAATAGCTACATAGACAATAATTGAAATCAAAAACTCTTTATTATATATTAATTAATTCACTATTTCAATACACTCCATTATATAGGAGATGTATAATAACAATCGTCACAACAACCTTTATCTTCATATACAACCATACACCCATATGGTTTCAACCTCTCACCAATATAATAATAAAACAACACTAAATGTTTTATTATTCTAACTTACTTACCACATACTAACCACATTTTACATTTACTATTTACAGTTACATAGCAAATGTACTTTCACTAATTTACCATAATAATAATTACACATGTAATTATTATTCACCCATACATACAAATGGAGCACTAAGATATATTTCCTAACAAGACCAACATAACAAAGTACAAGATATTTTTTTTCACTTGTTTGATGCAAAAAATGATGAAATAGGTGGTCACAAAGGTTATGAATAACTCTTCAAACAACTTGATTCAGCGATGACCTTATGGAAAACATGGAAACAACTAACACCCAACAAGGACAATTCACTTTACTCTTTGACAAGGCACCAAGATAAAAGCTCAACTACAATAAACAGTCACAGTTGGATACACTCCACGGTTTACAATCCCTTAAGCGTTATGCATTTACCAAAAAAGGTTTTTTTTCAAGACCTGCCTTAACAATCTACAAGATTAATGTGTGGTTCGAGCATTCTTCTCAAAAAGGTGAATTTATTACTTTGGTAATATAGACTAACTAGCCGAAGCACAATATTTCTGAAATCGTTTCAACTATTTAATACTGACAAATCTAAAAAAATTCATTTGACCAAAAGGGACACCTTTCATCTCTCACAAGATTGCATAAACATGCCCAATCTGAAAAATATTTATCTGGACCTCCATTGCACAAGCAATGAGCGTGAGCTCTAATTGAAGTGAAGTGTCCATTACAACAGTTATCAAAACATCATACAAAACACCAAGAGAGAGAAATTAGTCGTTAGCGCAGATAGATTATCTTCTTGCAGGGCATGTGGAAGAAATTTTCCCAAGTGTGGAAGAGAGGCAAGGAAAGAAATTTACTTTCAGGCATAGAAGAGAGGTGTGGAAAGAAACTTTTCTTCTGGGCACAGGAGCGAGGCGCAAGAGAAATGTTTTTCTCTCACGGCACTGCAAGACGGGTGCGGAAGAGACTCCTTTTTCTCCCAGTGTGCAAGATGGGCACCGAAGAGACTCATTCTCTCCCAGGCGTGCAATATGGGCGCGGAAGATGACTCAATTCTCTCCTAGGCACACAAGACAAGTGCTCACAAGAGGCTTTTCATCTTCTATGAACTTCAGAAGGCCATAAATTTTGATAGGGAAATTCATTTTTTGAAAATGAGGAATTTTTAGAAAGCTCTTGATTTCTCTTTGCACAAAAACATTAAGAATTTTATTTCGATAAATTTTTAAGGGTCAACTTTTCAGAAAATGCTCTGCAAGCTTTTAAAATGGAAACTAGTAACATTTGGCTTATGAAATTTTGTACAATTTGACATCCTTCCTTTCACAACATCCCAGATAGACATGGAGGGTTATTCTTAGATGATTTTAGGATGGATTGCAAGGTGAAATTTATTTTGTTGATTGAAGATAAATTCAGAAATTACTCAATTTTTGACATAGTGAAACGATTGCAATTTTTCTTTTGTCCAATTTGAAATAGGATCCTTAACCATTTCTTAAGTGGTTTAGTTTTTTTGGGGGTCGTTTTGGTCTTATTAAGTTCAATTTAACATTTCATTTCGTTGTTCCATGGTTACAAGGGAACTTTGTATATTTGCATTTTGAATAAAATATATGCTAGTTATGAAAGTGAGAAAAATAGAAATCAGACTTAAACTTGAATGGATCTATTTCACTTGTCATAGTTTAGGCATTTACCAATTCATTTTAATTTTCCCATGAATTCTATTTCCCTCAATCTAAAAACGTGAAAAGAGAATGCAGTACTAATCTTCCCAAAATCAAGCATTTCAAATGAAACAGAGTAATATATTTTCTTCATACATATTTCCAGTTCAATTTTTAAAACAGAGGATTTCATAATACATTTCAACAATCAGATTTCCAATGAAGACAATATCGTCTTAAATGAACTAATACAACTTCTATTAACTTCGAATGATTCTTTTATAACTTTATTTTCTCATTTTTTTCAAATCCAACATAGCTAGATTACTGAATGCTTTTTTATCTTTCATCTAAAAATAGATTACACAGTATATCCTTTCACATTCAAATATCATAACTTTCATTTCTAAAACAAAGCTACTCTTCCATCACAAGTACATATTACAATAGTCATCCACTTGAAAGTGGGAAATGGTTTTGATAAATAGAAATGATCCCAACAATGGAATGTCAAAACTATCTTCTTTCCTCTAGCTCCAAAACAGTAGTATGAAGATTCTCCATCATTCTTCAATTTTGATCACAATAGAATAGCAGGGGAAAGGAAACAATCTCCACCCAACCGAGACATCCAATGAAAATGATAATCCATCCTTCTTCATTGGCCCTGACCCCCAAACCACAATGCAATACAGTTATGTGTTTGAACATCAAGGTAACAACAAGATTCCAACATCACAAAGGCAATATTTCAACATGCAAATTTCATATTTAAAACACAAACCAAAACAAAACTTGTACTTTACAACCACATTAAAGACATAACAAACAATACTCAAGCTTCATCATGCAAGCCAAAAGAGCAAGGAACTAATGGGGGATTATACTTATGCCTCCCAAAGGGGAAATGGGGTATCACCACCTGAGAACAAACCATCAAAATACATATCATTTCAAATCCTTGACATACCATTATGCCTCCCCAAAGTACCTCTTATTCCTCACATTTTCTTATGCCTCCCCAACCTTTTATGTCACCCCCATAACGAGATAAAGAAATGCAAGCTATTTCTTTTTAAAAGGTGGAACCCAAATCCCAAATCCCTCCACACTAATACCTCCCAAAACAAAACTTATGCCTCCCTCAAGACTAAACCCCATAGTCTTCTCCTACACCATCCCCTAAGCCATCGACATAACCAGCCAACAAATCCCACAAACAATCAAATTCAAACATTCAACCATTTACATATGCATAAAAGTGAAAAGAAGAAGCATTTCCAAGATCCAAGCTCCTACCTCTCCATGAGTGGAGTTTGTTCCAAGTTTAAAACAGAAAGCTTTTCAATGCAATATAGTCCAATAGATGAACAATCTACAAGTATGCAACAATCTCCAAGCTTCTCCAAAAGCAAGAGCTCTCCAAAACCCCAAAAGAAATCTCCCAAGATGAATTGATAAAAGTGGAGCAACCCCAAAACCAAGGTAAGGAATTTCAATATTTTATAGAAGAGGGAAGAGAAGAGGATGAGGTGGATCAATGTAGGATGCCACTTCACACATCATCAACCCCAGCACCAAAGTCCACTTCATTCTCCAATGCATAATAAATAGGTGGGTGAATAATATGACAATTTTACTTACACACTCAAACAATCCCCACACCCCATAAGGACTGAAATTAAAACATGTAATAAAAGTGAAATTAAAAACATTCAACTTGACTTACTATAATGCATAAAGAAGGGCTAAATTTTACTCTCCAACCATAGGTAAGGTTGGTATACAGATTTAATAGGCATGGGACAAGTTTAACCTTGTCCCACGAGTCTGCAAAATCAACCTCCAAGGACAAATTCTAATTTCAAATAAGATGGAGTGTTTCATACTCCAAAATCAACTTACACATCTCTAACACATCACTTACACATTTCTTAAAACACTTTAATTTTAGGGCAACAACTCTAATAATTTCTTTCTTATGACCCAATTTGATTAATTAGTTTTTAACAATATGATTACTCACATATATTTACCACACCATTTAATAAATAATGAAAGGGTAAATAGCATCACTTAATAAACACATACAAACATCAATAAATCAAGGAAAATAAATAAAAGAAACTATACATAACCCCTTGGTCATATTTAAAGGTGATCCCCCCCATGAGAATCCATAACAAAAAACAAACACAGACACACACACGAACAATACAAGTTGCCATGGTGACCTTGTTGAATTCATCTAAAATTCCAATGTGGTTGTTCTCTGATCCCCCGATGTGTGTTTTGATATTTTTAACCTGTAAAAATACAAATACCTCCTTCAGCCTCGTGTCCACATCAGAACATCCAAATTAATATAATATACTTCCAAATTCATCTATATATATGTGAATCACAACAATCATTAAGTCCAATCAACAGTGTCACTTAAAATTTAATCAACAACTATATCATCATCAATTTTAATTCAATTTTCATTTTCTAGGTCTACACAAAATATCCAAATATCACATGTCCGAACAACATCTATAATGTAACCATGTTAGACAGTATATCAACATCAATATATAAAATGTCTCTAATAATCATCATGCATCATATATGAATCAGAGTTAAGTAATAATTCTATGCTTTAACATCTAATCATCATACTAAATCAAACTATAACAATGTCCATGGTATAGTCAATCAATGTCATGATCTGTATAAAAATGTGTCAAAGGGAAGTTGGGCACTACATCCCCCTCCCCTTAGACTCGACTTCATATTGGAAGTCACATGAAAGAGAGATAGTTACACAATGCAACAGAAAAAGGATCACTCCCATTATGGGATTTCTCACTTCAAACAAGTGTGGGTCCACAAACTCCACAAACTCCCAAGTTTGGTCTAATGCAATTTAGCAAGAAGAAGGTAGATTGTAAGGGATGATTTCTAAACTTTTTGCATGCAAGGCTATGAACATTTAAATCTAGAGAGTATCTTTACGCTATCAACCAAGATACAACACATAGCAATATAGCATGAAGAGTTCAAAAGAGTCTTAAGAGTAACCACCAAGTATAGGAATTAATAAGGATAATTCCATGAGTTTGAGAAAGAACATATAGTTTCCCAAGGAATACGACATACAATAGTAAAAAAAAATTAAGGTTTTCACAAGCGGTTAAATTATGGTTTCATAGTTTGTCGTTTAGGCAAGGCTAACAGAATCAACCAAGGCCAATAGAATCAACCAAGGCCAAAATTTTGTATGAGAGACATATTTACTCAAGTTCCCACAATTTGAGGTCACACAAGATGAGGTTAAACAACAAGGAAGGACACCTCAATCAGCAAGTATTTACAATTGAGGAAACTATTTATGGAGAATCAACTTCTATTACTCGAGAGCGTACAATCAACTTCTCATGGTAATACTATGATAATTTCATGACCAAAAGGTTTCCTATAGTTTGAATTTTTTACACTTTTATTTTAATAATCAAACACACCACACCAACAAAATCTAGATAATTCAACCATTTAACAAAATAAAAACATATATATCTCCCCTAGTAGCTAACATATCAATACAAGAAGTACCATTCACAACAACACAATGGGATTCATTTATCTTATTTCCTGATCAAGCTCGGAGTAACCACAAGGAGATAACAAGACATAAATCGTAACACTAAAGAGCACTCAATGTCTCTAGGGAGAAGAAAAAGTAACAAGGGGGTCTGACTATAATCCAAGGTGCATCATATCGGAAGTGAGTAACAACTTAAGAAAACATCTTGTGCTTTCCTTCCCAATGACAAGAGAGGAAATAATAACAATGTTTGTCAAGGAGAACAAGAATAAAATAAGACTTCCCAAAGTTATTTTATATCCTTAACATATGTTTCCTTAAAATTACAATAACTTAGGTCTCCAATGACAAGATAAGACATATGGTGGCTTGTTTCTCAAACAAGAGATAAGTCTCAAATCCAAAAAGGTCACAACTCACACTCATCAAGCTACAGGAATGATAAGGATATGATGACCCAAAAAACGCACAAAGAAAGGCACATACATCTACGAACAAGAAGGTACTAAGAAAATAAAACACACACTACTATCCACCAAGTGTTTCAAAATTCCAATGGGTAGGCAAGACAGAACTACAGGTTCAGATGTACATTGCACTCAATACACATAAATCGTTACTTATTTTATAATAACAACTAATTAAGTCCAATATTTTTAGTCTCATTTTCTAAGCACATTCCTTTACAAGTTTTCTTGATTAAACTTCCTCCTATTATGACCTCTCAAGTTTGTGTTATAAGGACCACTAAGGGGGCATGATATCTCGCCATTCTTGTAAAGGTGGAAAAGAGAAAAATTATTTCTTGTACTCCTAGGGGAGGTAGATGGACAAATTGTTTCCCTTTATGTCTCTTCTACGTGGTTTTCTTATAAAATTTCTTCTATTAATCTACCAAGTTTAAAGCAAGCACCATTTTCTCTTTCTATGCTCTAGTTTTTTAAGATTTAAGGCCAAATCTCCTCAATTATAGTTCTATGATGTTTAGGTGGGTCAACTTGTCAATTAAATGTTTAATGAGAAGGAAGGGTAAACATATCACACTATTACCTTTATGGGAGAGAGAGGTAAATCAACACGTCATGTTTTTTAATTCTAAAGAGAATAAGAGGCATTCAACATAGCAAAAACACCATTAATTTTGTAAGTACTAGGAAACAATCAACCAACATGGATCAAAACAATAGTTCAAGATTTTTCCACTAATTACAAGCATCATAAATCATTCCTAGTGGGTTTCTACAAGTCCTCAAAAGAAATTCACAAGGTAATCCCATTAAAGAATCATTATTACTTTTATTGATCTACTAGGGTTTAACAATGTTTGTTGTTTTGGCGAAAACACTTTACTCACATGATAAGACAAGGAAAGTTTATCAAATCTACACCCATATTACCACATGATACCATCAACCAAGAAATCATAATGAAAAGGAAATATTTAACTATAAGAACACCACATACTCACTAGAAAGCATCAAATGTAAGCAGACAAGCAATTATCTATTCAACATGGCTTTATAACCAAGAGTTACAGTTTCACAAGGAGAATCCCATTATAAAATACCATTGAGATTAATTAATCAAGGTTTAATTAGACTAACATCACTAGAGGTATAGTCCAAAAGACTCAAAACATCCATAAGTGTCTCCACGTAATTCAAAATTAAATAGGTCATAAAATGTTATTCATGGTAATCTTAAAAATATTAAGGACAAGGGTCAGACTTATTTATAGGTCAAGATGCTAACCCAAACACACTTAATTTACACACAATACTTGAATGGGATTAATTCTAACCATAATTACCAAGATGCATACAATCTACAATTCACTACTTTATATAATGAAATAAGGAAATCCTGATAAAACTTAGCATGCCATCGAAGAGAAGCTACTACCAGAAAGAACACTTTTCCACTAACTTCTACAATAGCCAGCCAAAAGCAAGTCTGATCCTAACATAATTCATCAACCCAACAATTAAGCACTTCTACTCCGATGCAAGGTTCAAGATCTTACCGGTTTGTAAGAGAATCACCACCCCCCACTAACAGACTTCCAGCTAGAACGCATAATACAACAATGAACTATCTATCTAGCAAGGTCGAGCAACGAACAATTCACTCTAAGATCCTAGACACCCTCAAGGTTTTGTGCATCCCAAACCAATGCATAACTTTAAGAACCTAAGAATACATTCAAGACAACAAGGGTGTACCCCCATACGATGACAATGTCACAATACAAGAAGCATAGAACCAACTCATCATCACACAAGAAGGAAGCACATAACGTTTAGCTAAGTAGCCAACAACATAATGAGCTCCGAGTCACCAAAGAAAAAAAAATCCAAGAAATTTCGACAATCAAGGAAAGTGGCTAAGTATCCATATTGCAAAGTCTTAAAATTCTCACAATAAAATAAAATAACTAAAAGAGCCTTAAAGCTTCTCAAATCCAATCATAAAATAAGATGTTGGTCCATGATAAAATAACACAATATTACGAATGTGAAACACAAAATTTAACACCACATTCTCTCTGCAGCCCTTCATGGCTGCACATATAGGGGTACTCTGCTTCGAGGTCTGCTCTAATGACACCTCACGAAAGGTTGGATCAAAGGTGACACAAAGACCTAACATCCCACTATGGGTCACACGAGTATTGAGTCGCCAAAAACTGACAACCAAAGCCTAACTAGTCCCAACCAATGAAGGAAAGATGGGGGATTTAGATGACAAAACAACTTCTAATTAACTCTTCCTGACCCCATAACACAACCACTATTTTCTAACCACAGGAATCACACCATACAACTTATAATTCCAACAACTTCAATAAAGAAGGGTCTCAAAAGGGCTTAACGCATCATACAATTAAATCAAGATTTAGGACTTGTAAAAACAACACATTTTCAAAGGGGAACTAAGTTTCCACTACACTAGAAGTTCACAAACATCAATTTCAATCTAACAATCTTATTTACCTAGGTTTAGAAAAAATTCCACTAAGAAAGCACAACAACTCAAACAAATTATTATTTTATTATGATTTTAATTCTGACAGTTCAAATCAACAGAGTAATGTAATATTTCTTCAGACGTATTTCTTTTTTTTTTCCAATTTTCAAACGAGGTTGTTTTCAAGATTTAAAAGTGTGCTAGGTTTACAGTTCATGTCTCACATTTTTTAGTGTGCCCAAGGGTCCAAGTTTTGAACCCACGACTCTGATACTAAGTGTAACACCCACTAATTCACGACATGCAAAGACCAACAAAGCAAAGTACATGATAAATTTTTTTTGACTTTTTTGATGTACAGAATGACACAACAGGTGGTCACAAAGGTTACGAATAACTCTTCAAACAACTTGACTCAATGATGACCTTATGGAAAACATAGAAACAAATAATACCCAACAAGGAAAATTCACTTTACTTCTTTGACAAGGCACCACGAAACAGACTCAACCACGATACATAGTCAGAGTTGGATACACTCCATGGTTTACAATCCCTTAAGGTTATGCATTTACAAAAAATGTTTTTTTCAAGACCTTCCTTAACAATCTACAAAATTCATGTTTGGTTTGAGCATTCTTTTCACAAAGGTGATCTTACTACTTTAGTAATCTAGACTAGCTAGCCGAAGCACAAGATTTATGAAAGAGGTTCAACTAAAGACTGGACAAAGCTAACAAAATTTGTTTGACCAAAAGGGACACCTTTCATCTCTCACCAAGGTTGCATAAACATGCCTCAGATGAAAAATATTGATCTGGACCTCCATTGCACAAGCGATGAGTGTAAGCTCTAATTGAAGTAGAGTTCGATTAAAACAATTATCAAAAAATCCTACAAAACACCAAGAGAGTGAAAGTCATCCTTAGCGTAGATAGATTATCTTTCTTACGGGGCATGCAAAGAAGAAATTTCTCTCAGGCGTGATAAGAGAGGTACATGGAAAGAAAATTTTGTTCTAGGCACAGAAGAGAGGTGCGCAAATAAATTTTCTTCCGGGCGTGGAAGAGAGGCACGAGAGAAATTATTTTTCACCCAGGTGTGCAAGAGAATCCTTTTTATCCTGGCACATAATATGGGCACGGAAGAGATCCTTTATCTCTCCAGGTATGCAAGACGGGCGTGAAAGAGACTCAATTTCTCATGGGTGCGTAAGATGGGTGCACAAGAGGCTCTGAGCGCGCAAGATGGGTGTGCAAAAGGCTTTTCCTCTTCTATGAACTTCAGAAAGCCATAAATTTTGATAGGGAACTCCATTTTAGGAAAACTAGGACTTTTCAGAAATCTCTCGACGTCCTCATTTGCATAGAAACATTAATAATTTAATTTGGATAAATATTTAAAAAATCAATTCTTGAGAAAATGCTCTGCGATGGCTTTTAGTATGAAAACTGGTAACATTTGACTTATTAAATTTTGTTCAATTCTTCCTCCTTTCTTTCTCAACATGCCAAACATATTTGTATGGTTTTTCTTAGAGGAGTTTAGGATGGATTGTAAGGTAAAATTTATTTGGTTGATTAGATCAAATTCGAGAGTTTTTCAATTTTTCACAACAAAACGACTACAATTTAACTTTTTTTCGATTTGAAAGGATCTTTAATTAACCATTTATTAAGTGGTTTAGATTGTTTGCGTGTCACCTTGGGTCTTATTAATGTTAAATTTAATGTTTCATTTCATTGTTCCATGGTTACAAGGCAATCTGTTCTATGCATTTTGAATAAATATATGCAGTTATAGCAATGAAAAAAATAGAAATCAGACTTCTACAACTTGAATGGATCTATTTCACTTGATCATAATTTAGGCATTTACCAATTCATTTTACTTTATGACCATGTTCTATTTCCCTCAATCCAAAAATGTGAAAAGAGAATGCAGTACTAATTTCCTTCAAAATCAAGCACTTCGAATGGAAATAGAGTAATATATTTTCTTCATACGTATTTCCTTTTCAGTTTTTCAAATAGAGGATCTCATAATACATTTCAACAATCAGATTTCCAATGAAGACATTATCATGAAAAATGAACTACATAATTTCTATTGAATTCGAATGATTCTTTTACAACTTCTCTCCCATTTTTATTCTTCCAATACATCATAGATTACATAAATGCTTTCATTTCTTTCATCCAAAAATAGATTACACAGAGTACATGTCTTTCACATTTCGAATATATAACTTTCATTTCTAATACACAGAGCATACTCTTCCATCACAAAACAGTATTACATTGTCATCCACTTGAAAGTGGGAAATGGTTTTACGATAAATAGATGATCTCAACAAGGGAATGTCAAAAAGGCTTATTTCTTCCTTCTCCAAAACAAGCAAAATTAAGATTCTCCATCATTCTTTCAATGTTGATCACAACAGAACAGTAGTGGGAAATTCAATGCTTTCAACCCAACCAAAGACATCCAATGAAAAGGATAATCCATCCTTCTTCATTGGTCCCCGAGCCCCAACCAAAATGAAATAAGAAAATGCATTTCAACTCATGGCAACAACAGGCTTCCACATCACAAAGTTAATCTTTCAACATGCACATTTCATATTTAAAACATAGGACCAAAACAAAACAACATTGTTTACAACCACATTAAAGACATAACAAACAATACTTAGGCTTCATCATGCAAGCCAAAGGAGCATGAAACTATGGGGAATGCTACTTATGCCTCCTGAAGGGAAAATGGGTATCCCCACCTAAGAACAAACTGACAAAATTAATATCATTTCAAATCCCTGACATACCCTTATGGCTCCCCAAATTACCTCTTATTTCTCACAATATCTTATCCCTTCCCAATTTCTTATGCCTCCCTAACCTCTTATTTCAAATCCCTGACATACCCTTATGCCTCCCCAAAGTACGAGTAAATAAATCCAATCCATTTCTTTTTACAAGGTGGAATCCAAATCCCAACTCCCTCCACACTTATATCTCCCAAAACAACACTTATGTATCCCTCAAGAGTAAACCCCATAGTCTTCTCCTACACCATCCCTAAGCCACCTACCCTACCAGCCAACAAATAAAACATCACATTCAAAGATTCAACCATTTACATATGCATAAAAGGGAAAAGAAAAGCATTTCCAAGAGCCAAGATCCTACCTCTCCATGATGGAGTTTGTTCCAAGGTTCAAAAACAACAAGCTTTCTAATGTAAAATAGTCTAAGAGATCAACAATCCACAAAGTATGCAACAATCTCCAATCTTCTCCAAAAGCAAGACCTCTCTAAACCCCAAAAGAAGTCTCTCAAAATGTATTTATAAAAGTGGAGCAACCCCAAAACCAAGGTAATGAAATCAAATTTTATAGAAGAGGGAAGAGAAGAGGATCGAGGTGGATCCATGTAGGATGCCACTTCACACGTCCTCAACCCCAGCACAAAGTCCACTTCATTCTCCAATGCATAATAAATAGGTGGGTGAATAATATGACAATTTTACTTACACACTCAAACAAGCCCACACCCCATAAGGACTAAAATTAAAAACATGTAAGAAAAGTGCAATTACAACATTCAACTTGACTTACAAAAATGCATAAAGAAGCGATAAATTTAACTATCCAACCATAAGTAACGTTGGCATATAAATTTAAGAGGCATGGGACAAGTTTAACTTGTCCCACAAGTCTCAAAAATCAGCCTCCAAGGACAAATTCGAATTTCAAAGAAGATGGAGTGTTTGATACTCCAAAATCAACTTACACATCTCTTACACATCACTTACATATTTCTTACAACAATTTAATTTTAGGCCAAAAAAATCTAATAATTACTTTCTTATGACCCAATTTGATTCATTATAATTTTAACAATATGATTACTCATATTAATTTAGCACAAAATTTAATAAATAATGAAAGTGGTCAAAGCACATCACTTAATAAACACATACAACATTAGACCAAGGTAAATAAGGATACCAAACAAACATAAATACGCATAGCCCTTGGTAACATTTAAAGGTGATCCCCCCCATGGGAATCCCTAACAATAAACAAACAAACACACACACACACACACACACACACACACACACACACACACACACACACACACACACACACACACACACACACACACACACAGGAACAATAGAAGTTTCCTTGGTGACCTCTGTTGAATTCATCTAGAATTCCAATGTGGTTGGTCTCTGATCCCCTAATGTGTGTTGTGATATTTTTAACCAGTAAAAATACAAATACCTCCTTCGGCCTTGTGGCCACATCAGAACATCCAAATGAATATAATATACTTTCGAAGTTCATTTATATATATGTCAAGTCACAACAATCATCAATCCAATCAACAATGCCACTTAAAATTTCATCAACAACTATATCATTATCAATTTTAATTCAATTTTCATTTTCCAAGTCTACTCAAAATATCCAAATATCACATGTCTGAAACAACATCTACAATGTAACCATGCCAGAAAATATATCAAAATCAATATATAAAATGTCTCTAATAATCATCATGCATCATATATGAATCAGAGTCAGCAATAATCCATGATCTAACATCTAATGATCATACTGAATCAACCTATAACAATGTCCATGGTATAGTCAACCATGTCATGATCAGTATAAAAAGGTTTCAAAGGGAAGTGGGTACTACAGGCACGACCTAAATTAGTGAGGAAAGATCAAATCCTTAATGAAGGTGCTATCCATTTCTCCAATGCCCGAGTGAGAAAGGGCCAGATGAATCTCATCCCTGGATATAAAACGACTTATACCATGATTTATCTTTCTATAAGTATCTTGTTAAATCTGTGATATTTCAAACCTTCCAAGGGAGAATCAATTTGGATACCAACACATCTAATGATGGAATTCATCCCTACAAAAAGTAGGTGGGGAGTGGGTGAGTAAAATTCAAATTTCAAATTTTAAATGCATGGGTTGAGTAGGGGGTGGGATTATTTTTCTAACCCTTGCGCTAAATTAAGAAGCTTGTTATTTATTTTTAAACCTTATCACCTTGTGGGATTATATAACTTTTGTATTAAATTAAATAAACCCCTTTACTCATTGGGATTAAATCATGTAAGTTTGACTATAGGGAAATTTAAATGTTTATCAAATAACATTTAAGGGAAACCTAAACTATGCCTTAGTCTAATTTAAGTTTATTAAAAGGTATTGGGAGTTTTAATTTGTTTTCTGATGGGGTTAAGAAAATGAAATTTATATTACTAATTTAAGTACTTAGAAACAAGAATGTGACAACTTTTAATTCAAAACCTTTTTCAACCACATTTTTCAAAACAAAAATCCATAATTTTTCTAGTTTTGACCTAGGTTTTTCTTGGGTTTTGTGTGGGGAAAATTTAGCGGGCGTTACACCGTATCCCCTTTCGATTTATATGATATAATGTCCCTACAAACACAAAAAAATACCCTTCTAGCCTTACGGCCATATCAATATATCATGGGAATCAATGCATATAAAACATACGTAGTAAAATCCTCAACATATATCAAACAATACAAAACACACATATATTTTACAATTTACATCGTCATATAATGTAATTAAATCATTAGCATCAAATTTATGAATTTCTATCAATTATTTGAGGTCACTTAACATGTTAATTCTACTCTAGTAAATAATTTACAATCAACAATAATCCAATTCACATTCTATAATAATCTTGAAATTCTCTATATCTACTGCAGTTCTTAACTACTAGATACACTCAAGAACATATTACTGATCCCTAATACCATCCTATTGTTAGCAATTCACAAAAGCAATTAGACCACATGGTTAGTTAAACACTTTGAATATACTCAATACGTCAAAAATACAAATGTCAGTATACAATAAGGTAACCATTCTAGACTATCATCATACCTAATTGTCCATCAAGGTTCATAATGCATCCATACAGTCCAGAGTAATAATTAGACACAATAGCAATCATGATGTCTCTCATATCTTAACAACATGATAACTAATATATAACAATCGGGTCCATCTCTCTAATCAACCAAATTTTAAAATCATAGTATAATTATTGTCGAAGAGGAGTGGGCATTACATCCCCCTCCCCTTAGATTTAAATTCCTCCTGAAAGTCACGAAAAGAGGTAAGGAAACAAACATATAAACTTTCCGCATAATCTCTACGAGGTTAACTAAGTTATGACATAGACATCTAAATAGGAAATTGTTAATGGAAACCCAATGAATAACAATCAAGGTCCGTGAAGAACAGGAGAGGTTACACAGATAAGGTGTCTATGTATAAACACATGGTTGCAACACACGATAACAAGGAAGGATTAAACCTTCATTGGGTTGAATTATACTTCAATGTTCACTATTTTAGACAAGGTTATCATATACAAATCATGACCTTCAATTTTTTTTGCACAAGAATAAACACCTACTCAAAGGTGTGGCCAATTAGGACCACACAAGATGAGGTTTAATAACAAGGAAAAGACCTAAATTAGCAAAAGCGTTTTCAAGGATAAAGACTATTCATGGGAAGCACATTTATAACTAGAAGGGACTTAATTAAAATTTCGAGGTAATACTAAGCATGACCTTGGCCACAAGCGTTTTATAACTTAAATTTCTACTCAAATAATGCACACAAAAACACTAATCCTATTTTAGAAACACAAAACACAAGGATAATATTTCCACTAGAAAGAGAAGTAATCTTTTCCTAGACTAACATATCGACACAAGAGGTACCATTCTCTTTATCTAACAAACATCATTAATAATTTTAAATATACCCTAGTTCAAGATCCTTAAGATTTTCAAAAGAAAAAAATTATAATCCAGAGGAACACTCAATGGAGCTAGGAAACTAGGAAACAATAGAGGTCCAAATACAATTTATGAGAGGAGCATGCAAGACATTCTTGTAGAAACTTATGAAGATAAACCTGCACCACTCCCTTATTTAAGGGAAAATGGGAACAACATCATGGTTCCGTAACATGAAAGAGGCTTCCAAAATTCTTCCATATCCTTAACATATGTTTCCTAAGCTTGCCACTAAGCCTAGTTCACCAATGACCTATTCCAAACTCAAGGAGGGTGCCTTTCATAAGACTAGAGATATAGACTCACTCCTAAGCCACAAATCATACACTCATCAAGGAAAGAGGAAACAAGGTTATGACTAACCTAAAAGATCCAAAAATGAGAAATCACACAAATTTAGGTTCGAGGAAGTATAATACAACTAAAACACATCGCTATCAACAAGGTGTTTCATTAATCAGGGTAGGAAGAAAAAACTAAAGGTTCAAATAGTCACCACCTTTGGCAAGATGGGACGTAGGGTCCATCAAAAGGAATATATCAATTAATCCACACTAACAAAGGGATAAAATATTTATGTACTTCTAAAACTTAGCACTACTCAAAGAGAGATTAAAAAATGACCTGGAATGTACTTTTTTTATATCCATTTTACATATGTTTATTGTTTGGTAAAATAAGAGGGTATGGAAAGCACTCAACCATATCACAACCCCAAAATCTTAGGCCACAAATGAGATTTGATAGTCCTACAGGAGTTGAAGGGAACCTTTCAATTAGTTCAAACACTTCAGATTATGTACTTTTTAAATTTAGGGCATGCAATAGCCATTTATACAATCAAGGTTGTTTATTTATACATTATGCCCAACTAATAAATTTACTCAATCCATAATTCAAATTATCAGACACAAGTTATAGTTACACTCACTAATCACAAATTCTTATAATTTGTCTTAATTAATGTATTCCTTTTGTTATGATATCACATAGATTGCATCATTAAGGAACAACACGAATGTTGGTATGATATATCGTCATTTTATATAGGCAGAAAAATTATTCATTTTAGACCTAGGGAAAGTATAAAAAGGTCTCATGCTAACTTCACATAGATTTATTTCTTCTATTAGACTACAAAGTTAGAGTAAGGAACCATTTTCCTCATATTCAAGTTTACTTATTAAGTTTCAAAGTCCAAACCCCTCAATTAGAATTTTATTATGTTCAGGTTAATCATGTTACCGATTAGATTCTAATGAGAAGGAAGAGTCAAACATATCACATTATTAAATTTTATAGGAACAAGCGATTAATCAACCAAAACAAAACATACCAAGGTTAAAAGAGTATACCAAAGAATTACATGTATCACCGATGCACTCCAAGTCGCTCTCCACCAGTACTAAAAGAAGTTACGATGAAGAAGCTCATTATAGATGCAAATTTTCTTTTCCAACTTTAAGAGGTTTCCATTAGTTTGGGAAAGAGAATTTGTTTTTGGTTTAAACTCAAATTAGGTTTAAAAAAAGAGAAAGGGATATTTTTTCAAATAGGACTCATACTTCCACAAGATACCATCCACCAAGAAACAAGGAGACAAGGGAATATTTACTCCAAGTACACCACATTTCCCACCAAGAGGACATCAAATACAAGATAACAATCAATTGATTTACTCAGACATGACCTATATGGCCAAGATTTATAGCTTAAGTAGAAAGAGAAATACATAAACACGGATAATATCGGAGACTTAATACCTATAAAACAAAAATTTCTAAGAGTAAGGCCCAAAGAACCCCAAGGCACCCATATTTATCTCAGCATAGCTAAATACTAATAGATTATATAGTGGTATAGATTAAACAATATAAGAGATCAAGATAAGGGTAGGTCTATCTATGGTTCATCAAGAGTAAAAAAAATAGTTATTTAAGCACAATGCCCGAAAGGGCTTAAGTATAACTATATTCACCCAATATACAAACAGTCCAACAGTCGATCCTTTTTAAAATAAAACAAGGAAACCATGTTAGAAATCAGCATGCCCATCGGTGGACCATCACATCCAAACAATACACTACCCACCAAAAACTATAATCATCTAATAGTTTACTCCTTCCCTAAGATATCCCATAATCCCATAGCAAATATCACATCTATTCAGACAAGGAACAAAGCTCCTACCAGGGTACAAAAGAACACAACCACCTACAAAACTACCAACTTAACCATACGACATGGAGAACTCTCTCCCTAGAAATGTTGAGTAATTAAAGAGCCACTCCAAGATCCTAGACACATAAGTTTCTATCATTCCAAAACCAAAGGCATGACTTGAAGTACCTAAGAAGACAATCAAAACACCCAGGGTGTACCCCCATACGAAGAGAGGTCAAAATACAAACAGTGTAGAACTAGCTCATCAACAGACAAGAAAAGGATCATGTAACATTATTGAAAACATTTAGGTAAGTTTCCAACAAGATAAACGAGCTCTGAGTCACCAATCAAAGGTAAAATCCAAGAAATATTTGCAATCAAATAAAATTGCTAAGTAACCACATTACAATCCTTGAAAATCTTGCAATAAAATGAAAATAACAAGAAGAGACTCAGAGCTTCTAAATCAAATCATAAGGTAAAATGTTGGTCCTTGATAAAATAATTTAAGTTTATGAATATAAAACACATGAAATGTCTACATCGCATCCACTTCACAGCCCTTCATGGGTGGCCGGTAGGGGTACTATACATTGAGCTCATATCTGGAACACATATACAAAACTAGATCCATTATGACACCATGGTCTGACATCTACTCTCCCATACAAGGATTTAGTCAAGTGAAAACCCAAAATAACTCATCTAACTACAGAAGAAAAAGGGACATTCTAACAACTAATCAACCTCAATTTTTCCCCAAACTGACCCTTGAAAGCTACCTCTAACACTAATCCACAAAAATCGCACCACACAAACTAACACTCCTAATACGTGGGTCTCTACGGGGTCAACACACAACACGTCCATAACAAGAGATAGAATCCCAATAACCAACATCTTCATAAGGAAACCCAATCCTATCACTTAAGAAGCTCATAAAAATATCAAATTGAACAGTATTTCCTATTAACCGGGTTTGACTATATGCCCCATTAGGAAAATAAAATAATCTATTTTTTTTATTGTTGTTATTTGAATCTTTGAGGTTTAATTGTCCTAGGTTTAAGTTTCGGTAATTGGTTTTCGTGTTTTCAAGTCTGTTCAGGGTCCAAGCATTGAACCCATGACTGCGATACCAAGTGTGACACCCACTTATTTCAACGTTAAAAAACCACACCAAGATCTAATAATTTAATGGGGAAATATTCATAGATAAACTCTTTTTTAGTTTTTTTTTATTATGTGCAAATAATTTTTGAAAAGGACTATACCCTTGTACAAGAAGGCTAAAAATGTAGAATAAAACAATGAAAGTATAAAATAATGATCAAAATCAAGATAGAACATGAACATCCAGAAGTAAGAAAAAACCTGCAGCGAAACATCAACTGCATCACAACAACAAAACAACAATCATATAGGTGGAAAACCAGTATTCTTTCCTATAGTTTTCTTCTTTTGTGCATCATTTTCCAACCTTCCGAGACCTCCTCAAAAGGAAGATGCACTTCAATAGAATTAATCGATAGATAAGCATTTTTTCCATTAAAAAGGAAGGAGGACTATTTTCCTTTTCTGCCATGTTATCATTCGAAACAACTGATTTCTTGCTTTCAACAACTTGTATTTCTGAGACAAGAGTTTACGGAACCAATTCGGACCCAACGTCAAAATCATCATTTGAATCTATATCCTCCTTGGCATCAATAACCATATGTTCTGGAAGAGAATCTTTCCACCATTTTTTTCTTTCAATGGGCTTTGTTATCCCACAATTAGTAGTAGTGTGTCATAAGCCGAAGAACTTTCTACATCTGAAAGTTGTACCTTCGTAATCTAACTATTGTGACCAAGTTTTGTTCTAAACTTTAAGATCTATGCTTATAGGGAGGTTTTTAGAGGTATCCAGTTCAACTAAGATCCTAGCCTAGGAAGTATGGGTATAACCGGTGGTTTGAGAATCAATGTAAATAATATGTCTCAAGACATTTCCAATGGAGATCAAACATTCACTAGACCAAAATTGCAGGGGTAGATGGGGCAATCTAATCCATACAGGTTTACAATAAAAGGATTCGGTGAGCGGATTAAAAGAGGGAAATCATGGTTTTATAATGAGGTAACGTGATTGACAAACCCATAGTTTGGAATTTATGATTTCCTTGTCATGCATTGAAGACAAAACTACAATAAAAATACCTTTCACACAGGGGTAAAGGTCCATCCTTCTATCTAGAAGCGGGCTCCAATGTTTGGAGATCCAAGCATGCAGTACTAGTAGGGTAGGCCAAAAACCTCCAAATCTACAGATCAAAGCATTTTTCTGGTAGAAATATTCATATTCAATAACCTCCTTACCAAAAGTGATACTAGGGGGAGTTTTAGCAAGGGATATAACAAATTTCTTTCTGTTTAGTGCCTCTTTGAAAGAGCCACCATTAGATGCGCTTGATTTTCCCACTAAGAAACCACGAGCAGCTGTGATTTCAGGATGAAGGAGTTTAGCAGCAACATGCCGTGCAAAAGTTAGGGCATTTCCCTCTCTAGCATCCCCTCTATTACAAGATCCTTGGCCAGCGGCGTTAGATCCTCACGGCTTCAGGGGAGAGAAAGGGTGTTGGGATAGATCTGAAGCCAAGGATCCCATCTCATCCCCATCTAATGTTGTGTGGCCACCTAGTAGAGCGCGGTTGGAGCCAACACCAGCAACAGAGAAAGATGCAAGGATGTTGTCACCTACAGTCGGTGCATTGGAAACTCCTTCACAACAACCAACGACCCCTCCTGAAGAAGACTAGGTTTTTTTTAGTTTTAAAGAGTTGTAAGGTAAACATTATTCTTAATTAGTTAATTTATTGATTAAAGATTTCTACACAATCTAGTGGAAATCATAGTTAAATTAGTAATGAAATATTATTAATTTATTTCCTCGAAATAATTTATGGTTTAAAAGTCTCCCAATAAGTTAACTTACATAATTAGACTATCTTTTACAATTATTTAATAGTCATGTCCCCTTAATTTAATAAACAATAATCTTGCTACTTTTTATTTAAAAACCCCCTTATGTTCATTATTTAAATACCAAGCACAATGTTAAATTAATATTATACCACAATAGGTCACAATTTGACCTAGCCACTATGTGGCTTCATTCAACTTATTACCCATACGTCTTTTTATTTAATTTCCATTCCCATAAAAATATCATCTTTTAAAGTTGTGCAGGGTTTATTTTTAACCATTAAATTTAATCTATTTGGGCCATTGGATCTAGATTGTCCTAAATATCCTTATGGTTTTTTTTACTTTCTTTCTTTTACCCTAAACTCATTCATTTGTTTCATTTTGTTTTGGAGGTTTGGATAAAGAGGATGATGAGAAGCCATGGAGGCCATAAGACCTATCGAAGGTTTTCTCTTGAAGATATTTTATATTATATTAATGTTTGTATTAAAATGATAGATCTCCATCTTTGTCTTTGTATATATATATATATATATATATATATATATATATATATATATACACACACATAATCATATAAATATAATATTATATATTAAGTTTATTATTGGTAATATCTTTGGGCTCGGCCGGGATAAAAACACACACACAACGAAAATTAAGAGTACATACGCCTGAAGAAATGAATGGCCGTGGCCAAAAAAATACTGCAGGATTTAATAGTTTATTGGGGAGGGTTCGGCCCATAGCTGACTGGTATGAGTTTAACTTATTTGTTTTAATATTATTTTTTTAAAGACTTTTATAATGGCTGTTAAGGCCTAACCAGCCAAACTTTATTTATATATTTTTTTAAACTATAAACTTTAGTTTAGTATGCCGTACGGCTACGCATTGAAAATTTCTTCTTTTTTTCTATTAAACTTTTTCAATCAAATTTCCCACCGCCACTTTTCATATTACTCAAAAAAAATTATATATCACTTTTTTTTAAAATAAGTTTTATTATTATTATTATATGTTTTGTTTTATTATATGTTTTCTTCATTTGATTTTATTTAGCAATATAATTTTGTTTAGATATATATATAGAGATATATATTCGTAAATATTTACATATATTAGATAAATAGATTATTAAATTTATAAATTAATATAATTTCATTTAATTTGTATATATTTGATTATAATATATGTATGTATATATATATATATATATATATATATATATATATATATATATAATTACAATATTTTGTTCTGCCGTATCTTAAACAATCAAATTCAAGTTTTATTGTAGAATAAAATATAAGGGCAAGGTAGTTTTAAATCTATAACAATTCATCTTTGAGAATATAGTTGAAACTAGTAACTTTTTTTTATAACTATTTTTCCCTAGAGAAATTTAAGCAAGTCTATACGCAAGTAAATACAAGGAACCATACTATATATATATATATATATATATATATATATATATATATATATATATTGCAACTTGGGATAAAATTTCGACATTTGTAACTTTCCATTCGATCATACAACTTACAACAAGCTAAAATATAAGTCCCTTTTTAACAAATACAACCTTGAGGTTTCCCTTTCCAATTATACAATACAAATTTGATGAATGAGAATTGCAAGAACATTCTTTTATAATACAAGAATCTTAGTTCATTTCCTTACAATGAATTAATTCTTTCCAACAATACATATTGCAAGCTTTGAATAACATCGAAAATTTTGAGATTTTCATTTCTAACAATTATACAACCTTAGCTTCCTTCATTCCACTACAACATTATTAACTTGATAAATGAAATTTACAATAACAGTCTTTCAAAATACAATAATTACAACCTTCCACTCTATGTGGGAATAATGGGGAAAAATTTACAACATAGAGATTCTTCCAAGAGTACAAATAGACAAGTCTTCATTTTAAATCATCTTCAAACTTCATAGCTTCAACTTTGTATTACTTCATCTCCCCAAATCTCGAATCACAAAAAAAAAGAAAGGGGAATAGGTGACGCTCTCCGCCCAACCTATAATTCAATAAGAGGAGAAGTCATCCTCTTTATTGGCTCCCGAGCCCCAACCAGAAAATGATATGGGGAGTGTTATGCAGCTTTGAAAACTTCTACAAAAATGGCTTCCACAACATACAATCCACAAAATAAACACATTCAAACAATATGCTCAAACAATTATACAATTTTCTAAGCAAACACAAAGCCTTGACACACAAACCAAAAGAAGCAATTGAATATGGGCACCACCTCCTTTTATATCCTAAGCGATGTGGGAGTTCCACCCAAAGCCACCATGTGCACAACTCAAAACAAAATCAAATCCTTATCTCTACACTTACAAGTATGCAAAATGTATTCATATTATGTATTTCACTCCCCACAGGTGGAACTCAAACTCGCACTCCTTCCACAATGCATGACTCACATATTCCTTTTCCCTCCCCAATAGTCCCATAAATCCATCTCCCACAGCCAACTTAAGGAAAACTACCCAACCACAATCAAACAAAATCACAACACCCATGCATAATGCAACAAACACAATTTCTGCATCAAATACTTTAATACAAAAATGTCAACAAGAAGAGAGTCTACCTCTCCATAAATCTTCCAATTTCATTTCTCAACAAGCTTTGGATATTTCACTCCAAACTCAATTCAATATGCAACTCCGAAAGAAAACTCCAAGTATGCAAACCAAGACAATTTTTCAAAAATGCAATCTAGGAGAAGAAAATGAAGCAAATAACCTAAAATTCATCAAATTCATCCAATAAATAGAATACAGATGTGAAGATGATGAATTGGCTCCATGTAGGATGTCACTTCATCATCCCTCCATTCCAACACACAAGTTAAACGCCAAACCCAAAGTAATTAAATGCACATTTAAGACTTATGACATGTTCACATGACACACTTACTTGCACACCATGTTTATCAAAGACAAATTAAATGTGGTAAGTAACAAGTGCAATTATTTACCCTTTTTATATTCAATAAGGCATTGAAATGGTCAAAATATGTCTCATACTTCATAAATAGGATTGTTAGGTAAGTTTGAGATGTGAGGGACAAGGTTAACTTGTCCCTCAAGTCTCCAAAAGTGGCCAACAAGGCCAAATTCGAATTTGGAAAGGATGGTGGAGTACACACCACCCAAATGCATTTAATTAAATTCACATGATGCACCAAAAGAAGGACTATCTACCCAATTTATTTCCCACATGTCATATCTTCCCTTTTAATTAAAATTTAAGTTAAACTAGTTAATTAAGATACATTAGCAAGTGTTACTTAAGCAACAATATTTCCCAAATAATTAAACACATGCACAACAAATTCAAACAATTAAAAAAAAAGGAACATATTACACCTATGGCCATATAAATGAGGTTACCACCTATGGGAACCTCCTAACAAAACATGCAATAACACAATATAACATTATACACGAGTTGTCAAATTTGGTCATGTTGCACAACACCCAACATCCTTCCATTATTGGTCACTTATCCCCTTTCGATGTATATGATATAATATCCTTGCAAACACAAACAAAGTACCCTTCTGGCCTCAAGGTTGTATCTATATGTCATGGGAATCAATGGATATAAAACATACGTCATACAATCCTCAACATACATCAAGCAACACATCACGCACATATATTTATCAATTTACATCGTCATATAACGTAACTAAATCATTATCATCAATTTTACGAATTTCTATCAATTATTTGAGGTCACTTAACATTTTAATTCTACTCTACTAAATAATTTACAATCATCAATAATCCAATTCACATTCTACAATAATCATAAAATTCTCTATATCTATTGTACTTCCCAACTGCTAGATACACTTAAGAACATATTGCCGATCCCTAATACCATCATATTGTTCGCAATTAACAAAATCAATTAGACCACATGGTTAGTCCAACACTCCGAATATACTCAATACGTCAAGAATCCAAAAGTCAATAGACAACAAGGTAACCCTTCTAGACTATCATCATATCTTTATTGTCCATCAAGGTCAATAATGCATCCATACAGTCCAGAGTAATAACTAGATACAATAGCAATTATGATGTCTTTCATATCTTAACAACATGCTAACTAAGATATAACAATCAGGTCCGTGTCTCTAATCAACCGAAGTTAAAAATCATATTATAATTGGTGTCGAAGAGGGGTGGGCATTACTAACTCACCTCAATGTAACACTTAACCACCCTCAAAAATGATAAAGATATGTCAATTTGAGCGTTGAATTCAACCGGCACGTGTCTTCCCTCGAGAATATACGTTTCTCTTGTGCATTTGATTGCAGTGAATTTTCTCCCGTTGGCGAGCTTTCAACGTTTTATACGTGAAATCAAGGCGGGGAAGATGAGTTCTGCCTTCTGTTTCTTTTCTTTGAAGTGACAAATACGCCACAAATGTGAACGGATTTCGAAATGGTTTGAATACACAGCTCTCGTGATTAGCATTATAAACTATAAATCAAGAGTGATTGCTCCTTCGAAAGGAAGACACGCATCACCGTTTGCAAGTAAAACCGTGTGCTAAAATATCCGTTGCATACGACAATTAGAATTTATTAAATATGATAATGATTACCGAGTTGCCGTGTGAAGAGGGCCATGCAAGTGGATTACACAATGTGGAGTGGGGCATG
Source organism: Taxus chinensis (assembly GCA_019776745.2). Lineage (NCBI taxonomy): Eukaryota > Viridiplantae > Streptophyta > Pinopsida > Cupressales > Taxaceae > Taxus > Taxus chinensis. The sequence continues at coordinate 635,074,708 of CM034146.1, read as the reverse complement.
CCATTGGTCTTGGTTTTGGCTTTACAATGGTCAACTGGCTTTCTCTTCACACCATGGCCGGCCATTATAACAATCACAGTAGAAAATTCATTCAGTTCTCTGACATAACAGTTTATCGCTTTTCATCGAAGAACTCCAAAGTACATCAGATAATATGGTGATCCCTAAGTTGGTGCTGTTACTCTTTAGTCTTTTCGCCATCATATTGTTCATGCCATTCTTCACGCTTGCCCAATCAACAGAGGATATCAGCCGGAAGAGTTTTCCTTCTGGTTTTATATTTGGCACCGCCTCCTCCGCATTCCAGGTTCAAGGTTCTTATCTCTCATCAATTTTGAAGTATTGTTATGTATATATTCTTACCACTGTTTTGAAATGTTACTGTTGAATGACTTTGCAGTATGAAGGAGCAGTTAAAGAAGATGAGAGAGGACCAAGTGTATGGGATACCTATTCTCATAAATTTGGTAAGGAATTTATCAACACATTTATAAATAATTCAGATCACTTGATAAAACTAAATGCACTAACTGCTGATTCATGAAATGCTATTTTTTTTATAATATACGTATTTAATGGCAGGAAGGGTGCTTGATTTTAGCAATGCAGATGTTGCAGTTGACCAATATCATCGTTATGATGTAAGAAGGTTTCATAATCTATCATTGGAAGAAAACCTAATTGAATATGATTATCATTTCATAAACTATATATAATTTTTCAGGAAGATGTTCAACTAATGGTAGACATGGGGATGGACGCCTACAGATTCTCCATATCTTGGTCGCGCATATTCCCTAGTAAGCTACTCGAATCCGCATAAGTTAAATTGTTTTTTGTAGTTAGATTTTGCGAAGAAACGTGATCAACTGAGGGGCGTCTTCTTAGATGGCAGTGGAGAAATCAATCAAGCTGGAGTGGATCATTACAATAAGCTCATAGATGCACTATTGGCGAGAGGTATGTGGCATTTGATTTGTACTGTATGTTGTTGGAATTTTGTTATAACCGAACAATTAACTGATGTATGTGCAATGAATTAGGAATCGAGCCATACGTGACACTTTATCATTGGGATCTTCCTCAAGCACTTGAAGATGCCTACAATGGTTGGCTTGACTCCAAAATTGTGTAAGCCTCCCAGTCCTGCTTAAATGCGTAGATATATTGATGCTTCTACCTAAAACCAGGATAACCAATATTGTTTTTGCAGTACGGACTATGTGAAGTTTGCAGAAACATGCTTTGAGAAATTCGGAGACAGAGTAAAGAATTGGATCACATTCAATGAGCCACACACCTTCGCTATTCAGGGCTACGATGTGGGTCTGCAAGCACCTGGAAGATGCTCCGTTCTCCTTCATCTCTTTTGTACTGCAGGAAATTCCGCCACCGAGCCTTATCTTGTGGGTCATCATGTTCTTATATCTCATGCCAAAGCTGTCGACATATACAGGAATAGGTTTAAGGTATGTAGTCAATTTTCTCAACGATTGTATCTTATCACATATGTTTCCAATGTTAAATAGTCAGTTAATTAATGGGTTGTTTATTATTTATTAACATGTATTTTTATTGATTGATTGATCATTAAACCTTAAAAACATATGTAATCTTCATCGTATTTTATAGTTGCCTTAAATTTTTACCGACATAGTTTATTGCAAATGTTTTTAGGCAAAACAAAGCGGAAGAATTGGGATTGCTTTGGATGTGATGTGGTATGAGCCCGCATCCAATTCATCAGAAGACATAGCTGCTACACAGAGAGCTCAGGATTTTCAATTTGGATGGTAACTAACAATAAACACCTGTAAACGAATGATAACAACGGAAAAGCCCTTTTATTCGACTGACTTGTGGGTTATACACAGGTTTATGGATCCAATATTTTTTGGCGACTATCCAGGATCAATGAGAGAGAGGGTAGGCGATCGGTTGCCCAGCTTCTCTAGTGAAGAATCAAATCTGGTAAAAGGATCGTTGGATTTCGTGGGTGTGAACCATTATACAACATATTATGCCACTCATAACAAAACAAATATCATCGGAGCGCTTCTCAACGACACACTGGCAGATTCCGGGGCTGTCACCCTCCGTGAGTTTGTTCTATTCCTTCCTTTTTATTTCTTGCCCGGTCCGCAAAATTGAAATAATTATCGTACTTATCCACCAACGAAACGAGACAAAATGGTTCATAACTCATATTCCCGTAATAATGCAGGTGCGGGATATTTTTCTTTTTAACACTCTCCCTCCTGATATTTTTGAGATGACCTTGAATGGCATTAACACAAATTATTAACCGTTCATTGACCCCACATGGTGGGGAAATTACTGAAAAGAAACAGCCGTTTGTTTTCTGATTTCTTTGTTTTTACACTTGGTACAAATTATTGTCATGTTCTCATAACAACTAAATACTTGCAATGTGAACTAAAGTAGGGGAGACTTTTGTTGTAAATATTGATGTCGCACAATCGATATTTCTTATAACAACACACTTAAGAGTATTGGGTTCTTAGGTATATGATTTGTAATTTCTATGATCTACCCAAGTTTTGGATTTTTAGGAAGTTTTTTTAAAGTAAATATTAATTCTTTTTTTTTTCTTTATATCAACTCTTGGAAAAGTTAATATGTAAATGACATTTGCATAAAAATAAGTATTTCTAACATGTGGTATCCTCTATATTATTTCAGATGTGATTATATTGTTTGATTGGTTATGCATGATTAGAATAGAACAATATATTCTTATTGTATTGTATTATTTATTATTAAGGTTTTTATCTTGGAATTTGTCCTTCGGGTTTTACAACTAATCAATCATTATTGTCTATATTTACATTCCAAATATATGTATTTCAATATTATTACAACTTTCTTACAATCAATATGTAATCGGAACTTACTTAGATGCTACTTTCAAATTCTAGATATAGACTTTGAAACTCTGTATCTTTCGTAAAACCTATACAATTACCTTCTTGATCCATGTCTTTTATAACCAACCACTCTCTTATATGTATCATTAGAATAAAAACTTCAAAATCCTAATTTATCTCAACCCAATAAAATTAATTAAATTAATTAAATTATTATTTACTTACATAGAAGAAGTTAAACCATACGTAAATCTCATCCTCCTTTTCCTGAGTCTGCTTCATGTCAATCTTATTGTATTGATTTTATCAATAATAAAAACTCCTACCACATACATTTCTTTCCCAGCCCACAAAACATGTTGTACAGATTGGCATATAATTAGACCTATGCATTAAGGGAGACAAAAAATAACGATAGTTATCGATTCAAAACTCATATTCCTATGATAAAAATCTAATTCGTAGGACAAGTGCAGGTAGTGGCTTCACAAGACCTTGAACACTTACTTGTCAATACTCATTTATTGAATATGACGATAATCTATAGGGGTCTATGATTGACCACCTGCCGTCTACTTGGACTTAAAACATGTCTATAGTCGACTAATTTCAACAAAAAAAATAAAAAATAAATTTGGTCCCAATACTTTTCCTATTCACATAAAACTTGTACACTTGCAATCATGTGACCTAAACTAGCGGAGAATTCGATTCCATCTTTTTTATTATTGACGTGGCATGCTAGTTATTTCTTCTAACAAAGCATGGTATATTGTTTTTGGTGTTTCCTTGAGCAGCCTTCAGAAACGGATCAGGCGCCATTGGTAGAAGGGTGGGTGCTCCATCATTCAGAACTATTTGGTTTCTTCCTTCATTGTGTAAAAAAATTTCACCACGAACAAATTTTTCAATTGCTAACTCATTCAATAGTTATTATTCCAGGCATCGTCCATATGGTTGTACATTGTGCCCACCGGATTAAGGAGCCTAATGAATTACATCAAACAACGCTATGGCAATCCCCCAGTCATCATTACTGAAAATGGTTCGCCACTGATGCATATTTGTTTTCCCTTATTCCAGTGATGGATTTATCTGTGATCATTTTACAATCCATGATTTTTCATCATACTACAGGAATGGATGACCCAAACAATATTCTTATACCTCTGCAAATAGCTTTGAAGGATACAAAAAGGATAAGCTATCATAGAGACTATCTTTCAAACCTTTCTGCTTCCATCAGGTAAATTCCAAAGCATGCATCAAGATAAGAAATTACAAAAATATTAAATCTCTAGTATTGTTGAATTATCAGACATGATGGATGCGATGTGCGTGGATATTTTGCATGGTCGTTACTGGACAATTGGGAGTGGGGAGCAGGATACACTTCCAGATTTGGTCTCTTCTTTGTCGACTACAACGATAAACTAAAGAGATATCCCAAAGCTTCTGTCAGCTGGTTCAAAAACTTCTTAACAACATAAAATTTTTTCTTCATTTAGTCTTATGTAATGCAACAATGGGTATACTCACCAAATGTTGGCATGGTTGATTTTCACATAGCATTGCCCAATTTAATTTCAATTGTTTATTTTATCATGCAAAATTGAATTGAAATTATCTACTACAATATAACTCTAGTTAAATTTGACTATAAATTCTAACACCTTTTGGTCTTTGCTATGGAATGTGATATGCTAAATTAGGCTATACTAAAATCTGCTATAACATTTTGATTTGTTCATTGTACATGAGATGTGGTGTTTCTTTAGAAAACTTCATAGGAAAGACTTTTGAATTGCCACGTTAACTAGTATCCTTTTTAAATGTTTAATGGGTATATAGCCTTCAACATTCAATTAATATTTCTGATCCAAAGTACAATATTTGCATAATATAATATCTGCACAAATATTTTTATTTAATATATATTTTATATTTGTTTATAAATATTTTTATATTTTTCATATCAATGGAATCTTTATTTTTACTTTTAGTTTTTGTTTGAATTGAGGAAAAATTTTATATATTCCATTATACTTTTTGCAAAAAAATAGAATGTGTTTCGTAATTACAATTTAATAACAAATAAATAGTCTCACACAAGTAAAATAAATGATAAAATAAAACACAATAACTAATACTATAATAACAAACTAATCTCGTACAAATAACAAAACCTTGAAATGGAAAACCTTACCAATATATATATATATATATATATATATATATATATATATATATATATATATATATATATATATATATATATATATATATATATGCATTGTAGAAAGCTGATTTTTTACACATGCTTTTGACAATTAGATCATAATTGTAACACCAACATATTTGACAAACAAAAATACAACAAAATTATCGGAATAATTTTTATTTTTTTACATTTCTCATAACACGACACCACATGGGCTCAAATAGAAAAATTCAACATCACATAAGGCACTTACATAAGTAGGCACCCACATAGACAACATGATAACATAGGGTACACATCAATGTATTACTCAAATAGCATAAACCAAGACAATGACTCAACTATGGTAAGGCATACTCCACAACATGGCATTTTTATGCTTTACATATTTATTACATTTAGTTTACCATTATTTAACCTTATAGGTTTCCAGTGAATTAAGTGGTAAGGGTGAAAAAAATTCTTTTTCTAAAACTTCAAATACTTTATTTTCGTATAGCATTAGCCCTTAAAAGAGAATGCACTATTGGTTCCATCCTCAATTTCTATTAACTATCCACAGCTCATTTGCTAATTCTTTTTAAACACCTATGAGCCTCCCAATATTCATTCTTACATTAAAGGTTTATTTCTAAAAATATGTTTAATTGACGTTAAATTTTATCCTCATTATGAAAAGGAACTAACAAGATGTTAAGGTTCTTATTTTTGAAACATATATTCGATGATTAAATTTTTCTTTTTCTAGACAAGGGGAACTATCTTGAGATCAAGGAAGAAATTATTAGGATTTAAGGGTGATTTAGATTCAAGATACCTCTTCCCATAAACATCCTTCCATCATAGTACCCTAATTTTCCTGTTAGAGTTTGCTATAATTCAAGAGTTAGTTTAAGCCGATTTAACCTTTACATGTCATTAAAAAAAAAATCTATATAAGAGTTTCTATTGGCTCAAATGATTTATTTCCCCAACAAAAATTCAAGCATATTATAATGCCTGCTAAAATCTCCCACTTGAGACCCATCAACAACCTAGGTTTAGTTACTAAATTATGGAATAATTTTTTTTAAAGTGTTAACAACCAAAGTCTCAAGGACAATAAAATTCAACTGATAAATTTTCCCGTTATAATAATTACTAATTCTACATTATAAAGCAACAAGTGTAATAAGTCCATGCCTAGCTCAAATCTCCTTAGGGATTAATTTAATCACTGATTAAATTGACATTTTAGCTAAATATTCCTTGATTAAAATTTTAGGGTTAAGGGACCAAAACAATTAAATACCCAAGGTATTTAACTCCATAAGATCTAAGACAAGAGCAAGGTTTAATTACAGTGGGGGAAAAGAATACATATTTAAAATCATCAGAATGAATTTTTACTTACCCACTCCCAGAACTCGGTTAAAGATTCAATTTAATTTTTCCCATGATTAACGCAATTAAAACTTCCTAAAAACATTCCCATTAGATAGGGAATTTCCTCACCTTTCGAGTAATATAAAGAAGTCCAACCTACGGGCCTAGGGAGAAAATTTTTCCCCAACTCAAGCCTGTGGAATTCAGAGAGAAAATTCCCCTAGAGGAGAAAAGAGGACCGGCGGAGTGGGGAAGAAATATTTTCCCAGATGCAGGCCGACAGAGCGGGGAAGACATTTAGCACTTTTTCCCTTTTGGGACAAAGCAAATTTTACACCCACACCTCTGCCAATGCCCAGCGAGGCCACGTGGTAGCTTCTTATTGGCTGCGGGTTAGCGGGGAACCTTTGGAAAATTTAACTATTCAAGAGAAAGGGTAAAAAGGTTGAAAGGAACATGTGGCTCCACCGACGCGAGAAGATGCCACATGTCAACCAACCGTTAGCTGCGGTTTGGCAGACTAGCGGGGATAATTTGGAAATTTTGCCCAAAATTTTTCTTAAGCATTAAGGCTTAAAAATATCCGCTCCTCTGTCGATGCCTCGTGAAGCCATGTGGCAGCATCTAATTACCTGCGGGCTGGCAGGGCTGAAGGAAAACCTTACAAATTTTTCCAAATTTATTTTTGAAAGCGCTTAAGGTTAAAATTGATCCAAGCCTCTGCCGACACCCAATGAAGCCACGTGTTGATCAATGATCGGCTGCGAGGTAGTGGGGCCACAGAGGAAAACTTTCCAAATTAACTTTTTGGACTTACATCATTTTTAGACAAAATGAAGGCTTGTGGATTAGCGGAGCGGCAGAAAACTTCATGAATTTGTACCTTTGGTGTAAAAATTAAAAAAAGGAAAGTTTTAGCCCAAGGGTCTGTCCAAGAATATTTTATTCATTTAAAATTTGACAGTTAGATTATTTTGAGACCGAAATGAAGTAAAAACTTTAGAAGGCCATAACTTTTGATTGGAAACTCAGTTTTTTGCAAACAAGGACTGTTTGGAAAGCTCTCGACGTCCTCTTTTTACAAAAACCTTAGGAATTTGATTTTGATAAATTTTAAAGGGTAAATTTTGAGAAAAAATCTTTATGTCACTTAGAAAGTGAACTGGCATTTTTAACTTATCAATTTTGTTCCTCTTAGAAAGAAAACGCTGGTATTTTTAACTTAGAAAGTGAACTAGTATTTTTGAATTAGAAAGAGAAGGTTGGTTCCTCTTCCTAAACTACCTACTACAAGCTATTCCAGTGCAGGTAATCTAATATAATCCTAATCTAACTATGCCAAGGAGATAGAGAGAGAGAAAAGACGGAAAAATAGAACCCACACTAAAACGGTGATACACCAGAGAAGGAAAATGTTGAACATCTATCAAAACTGCCATGGAACAAGAAGAGGTGAGCAATGGAAAGGATGGACACATTCATCACAAAACCAAGGATAAATTTCACACAAAAAAGTTCCAAAACTCCATGAAAACAGCTCCAAAAACTGCAATGAACATTCAAACTTGCACAAATACTTGCAATGAAGAAAGGCAAGAAGAAGACAAGAAAAACGGGCAAGGATGGACAAATTCATCACAAAACACATTTTTTATTGCTCTAGAAGTTTGTACAAAACATCATTTTACTGGTATGAGGAAAAAAATGCCATTACAAAGCAAGGGAGGAGGTTCAAACTCCATTTTCGACCCTAAGGAAGAAAATAAGGGAGAGGCAGAGAATAATGATGAATAACTTGTTACAAATGAGCAAAAACTAGCTTTTAACCATGAAGCAAAATGGAAGAAAGGAGAAAACATGGGAAAATATGATTTTGAACTTCAACCACTGAAAAGATTCATTAAAACAGCAAGGGCACCTTTGCAAATCCACTTCCCCATGCATTTGATCCTGCAACACAAGAAATTACCCATACCTCATTAAATCTGGTAGATGAAAATATAATTTTTTGTCTTTTCCAGTGCCATGGACGTTTTTCCAAATTTCTCCCACGAATCTACACCAAAATCCAAAATTGAGGGATCCAACATGTAGAGAATTTCACCAGCTTTCCAATGACACAAATAATGCAAAAATATGAGCTCAGGATCAAAAGATATGGCCCTCTGAATATTTAGGTAAAAAATGGTGAAAATAGAGTCAAAATTCGGTCGACAGGGTCAAACTTTAAAATTTTCCCTTTTGAAATATTTTCCCAAAAACCTCTGTGCCTCTTCTACTCTGGGACACATGTCACTTCCTGGTTCGCTGATGGGATCGCAGGCCCAAACATCACTTTTCCCCTTTGATTTTTGAATTGGGAAAATTTCCCAAAATTAGTCTGCGCCTCGCTCTCCTTGTGACACATGGTGCTTTCCCATTTTCTGATGGAAACACAGGACCAAACCTCGCCTTTTTCCTTTGATTTCACATAGGGAAAAATTCCCACATTTTCCCCACGCTCTGCCACTCCGGTGGCACGTGTCGGCTTCTGGTTGCTTGGCGGGGGCATATTTCTTTTTCTCCATTTGTGCCTCTATCGCTTTGGAAAAAAACCAAAGTTTCCTTCGTGCCTCTGACTCCCACCACTGTCATGGACACGTGTTGCTTCCTCATTGGTTGTGGGACTTCTGTAACTTTTTCTCCATCCTCCTCTGTGGGCCTGCAGGCCAAAATTTTCCCTTTATGCCCTTTTCCCTCTTCTTGGAAAATTCTCCAACTTTTCTCTGCTACCCCAACCTCCACCACCACATGGCACCATTTCATAGCTTGCGGGCTTGCCTAGGTAAATTTTCCACAAAAAAATCCGCTGAGCCATAACTTTCAAAATATTTGGAGTTAGGAGGAAAATTTTACCTTTCTGGAAAGAGGAAGAAAAATCCTATTTGATGGAGTCATTTCCAGAAACCCTTGAGTGCTTGAAATGTGTGAGAAATGAAGTTGAACCACAAGGAAGGGAAGAATGAAGGCAAGTTAGCTAAAATAAGTAGGGGGTTCATTTTGGATAACAATTTGGCGACTCTTAGGGATCATCTACCTGCTAGATGAATGATCAGTGGCCTTTGAAGCATCCATTAGGCATGGAGTCAAGCATGATAATCAATTCTGATCTGAACTGCAAAAAATTGACCTCTGAGAAACTTGGAAACCCACTAAACTTGGAGCTTATCTTCACCAAAATGCCACTGAAATGAACTGTGCAAGAGCAAAACCAGCACCACAAAAAACTATGTATAAAACTGCAAATCATACATACCCCGAGTGGGATATGCAGAGTGTGCACAAGCACTTCTTTTGCTAAAAGCAAACCTACATATTATACTCTAACTGGAAGCAAAGATGGGCTAAACAAACCCAGCAACTGGTTGTGAAAAATAGTTTCATTTTTTCAAAATGGGCAGCCATGCAATTGATTTGGAGCTGATCATGGATGTTAGGATGAGTGGAAAATCAACAAGAAGTTGGTCTTCTACCCATATCAGCAAGGTGTCAATTGAAAACAAGTTAGATACCTCTTTTACTTTCTCTACATTTAGATTGAAGAGGTATGGAAGCTGATCCTTGGTACTTTTTAGCTCATCCTCATGCTTAGAAGCAAGCATGACTGGTTGTGGCTTCTCCTTTGGCTCCAATGAAGCCAAATACCTTATTGGGAAAGGTCTGATCCATTTTATATGCGCATAGCTCTGATTTTCAACTCCAAATATGGATTCTTCTTGCGAACCTTCTTGGGTGGATGATGTGGAAGAAATGATGAAGTTCTCCTGTTGTTTTCCTTCTTCCTCCAATGAAGAACATGTAATATTAATACCTTCCAATCTTGGTTCCAATGAGTTGTCACAAAACACAGGTTGTTGTTTTTGAATGTTCTCCTTTGTGGCAGTAGGCTCTTGATGTTGGAGAACGAATGGTGGAGAAGAGAATGTTGTAATTTTAGCTGGATCCTCCTCAAGACATTCCTCTAAGTCTAATAAACCATCAAACTCTTTGCTATCCCACTACAACAAAGCTTTTCCCTCTTGCATGGTGACCTTCAAATCTACATTTTCTTCACCATGTACAACTTCGTTTCAAGCATGCAACTTGCCAATTCAAATTCATTCAAGAAATCAAATTTTTGGAGAGATGAAGTGGGAGAGAAACATGGAAATTCTTGTACCTTTTGCTCACAATTTGGACCTTTTTTTTTTCACCTCCATAACGGTTTCATTAATCAAATCAACCCCTTCAAATGAAAGAAAAAATTCATCAATAATGCTTCCTTCATCCAATGGCTTCAAACATGATTTAATCTCTTCCATTTTCTCCTCTTCAATGGGGTTTGGAGTTGGTTTTTATTCCTCCACAATGACTAATTTTGAAGTGCAAATTGGATCAACATTTTTTTGGGAAAAGTGCCAACATGGACACCCAACTCATCACCAACAAACTGCTGATTCTTTTCCTCTTATTCTTGTTCTTCATCTACTGCAAACTCAGCCTCCACCACCACTTTTTCTTCAACTCCAACTTCCTCTTTTGGCTTCACCATTAAGGGGATTTTTGTAATCCCAAATTTGAGAGCCAAGTTCAACAAACTTTTGATATTTTCATCCTTGTTTAGCTCTTCTTCTTGCTGTTGTTTTCCTTGACTGGCATTCTTATTTTATTATCCCAACATGGATTTTGGAATGCAAGAGGAGGGGTGGGTTGTGACTCAATTGATTTTTCAATTTTTGGTGGTGTTGGAGGAGGTAGAAAATATTGTTTCTTTGGAGGGAATGGCTGTTTGGAAGGGAAAAGGATAGAAGAATTGAGATGGGGTGGAAGACTAGGGGATGGAGAAATGGAATCAAATTTTGGGATAGCAAATGGAGAGTTTAAAACTTGACACTGCTAAGATAAAACAAATTGGGAAAGAGGGAAAGAAAAGGCATGAAATGGTGTGCTTACCCATTGACAAGGTTGTTTAATACTCCTTTCATACACCTATATTCCTTCAGTCCACTTTGCAAGTAATGGTAGTGTTGCAACAATGAATTCAAGTTTCTCTTGAGGGTTGTAATGCCTTGGAAAAGGTCCCACCCATGGAAAAGGTGTTCCACAACCAATTCCAAATGATTTCATTTGTGCTTGATCCCTAGATTGCACCATGCTTTCCTCCATCTTTTGGATTTTCTCCAGTAGATCTGCATTTTCTTCATGACTTCCCTCTCAATCTGCATACCCTTGTGCTTGATGTGCTTCCTATCAAAACTGATTTTGGCATTGCTCTTATGGGTATGCATATTGGTTTTGAATATGATCAAAATATTGATCTGGAGGATTTGAGAAACATGTTAGAGGTGGAATATATTTCTATTGTTGTGAATGCAAATTCCAAGGGGGAAATGAAGTCATGATTGCAAAACTTCATGGAATGAAATAAGATGGAAGAAATGGAAAGAAGAATGAATGGAAAATAGGTCTGCAACTCAGAGAATGAGTTATTAACTAGATGGAGTCACCAGATGTGTTTGCAATCGCCTCTAAAGGCTGAAATCTTCACAGGAACACATCAACCTGCAAAATATGAAGTGGAAGACCTCTAAGGTCCCACCAGGTGTGCTAAAACTATTAGTGTAAATTCACAGCACCCCCAAAATGAACTATGGATTTTCTTTTCTAAGGAAATTTCATTTGGTGTGAATGCACAAAATTGAGCTTTCCCAAAGTGTGGGACCTTTACAAATGGGGAAAGCTCTCCAGAGAAGGTTGGTTCCTCTTCTTAAACTACCTGCCACAAGCTATTCCAGTGAAAGCAAGCTAATTTAATCCTAATTTAACTATATCAAGGAGACAGAGAGAGAGAAAAGAGGGAAAAGTAGAGCCTACATTAAAATGGTGATACACCAGATAAGAAAATTTTGAACATCTATCAAAACTACCATGGAACAAGAAGTGGTGAGCAATGGAAAGGATTGACAAGTGCATCACAAAACCAATGATAAATTTCATAGAGGAAAATGTTCCAAAACTCCATGAACACAGATCCAAAACTTGCAATGAACATTCAAACATGTAAAAATACCTATAATGAAGAGAGGCAAGAAGAAGACAAAAAAAACAAGAAAGGATGGACAAATGCATCACAAAACACATTTTTTATTACTCCAGAAGTTTACACAAAACATCATTTTACTGGTAAGAGGAAAAAAAATCCATTACAGAGAAAGGGAGAAGGTTAAAACTCCATTTTCAACCCTGGGGAAGAAAAAAAGGGAGAGGCAGAGAATAATGATGAACAACTTGTTACAAATGAGCCAAAATTGGCTTTTAACCATGAAGAAAAATGGAAGAAAGGAGAAAACGCAGGTAAATCTGATTTTGGACTTCAACCATCGATAAGATTCATTAAAATAGTAAGGTCACCTCTGCAAATCCACTTCCCAATGCATTTGAACCCGCAAGACAAGAAATTTCCCATACCTCATTAAATCTGGTAGATGAAAATATGATTTTTTATCTTTTCCAATGCCAGAGACATTTTTCCAAATTTCTCCCACAAATATTAACCAAAATCATAAATTGAGGGGTCCAACATATAGAGAATTTCACCATCTTTCCAATGACATAAAGAATGCAAAAATCCAAGATTTGGATCAAAAGATATGGCCCTCTGAAGATTTAGGGCAAAAATGGTGAAAACTGAGTCAAAATTCTGTCGGCGGGATCAAACTTTAAAATTTTCCCTTTTGAAATATTTTCCCAAAAACCTCCGTGCCTCCGCCATTCTAGGACACATGTCACTTTCTAGTTCACCGACGGGATCACGGGCCCAAACATCACTTTTCCCCTTTGATTTTTGCATTGGAAAAATTTCCCAAAATTAGTTTGCGCCCCGCTCTCCCGGTGACACGTGGCGCTTTCCCATTCACTAATGGAAATGCGAGCCCAAACCTCACCTTTTTCCTTTGATTTCACATAGAGAAAAATTCCCACATTTTCCCCTCGCTCCGCTGCTCTAGTGGCACGTGTCGGCTTCTAGTTACTTGGAGGGGGCATGCTTCTTTTTCTCCATTTGTGCCTCTATCGCTTTGGAAAAAAACCGAAGTTTCCTCCATGCCTCTGACTCCCACTACTGTCATGAACATGTGTCGCTTCCTCATTGGCTGTGGAACTTCCACAAATTTTTCTCCATCCTCCTCCACATGCCTATGGGCCAAAATTTGCCCTTTACACCCTTTGCACTCTTCTTGGAAAATTCTCCAACTTTTCTCCGCTACCCTGACCTCCACCACCACATGGCACCATTTCATTGGCCGCGGGCCTGCCTAGGTAAATTTTCCCCAAAAAACTCTGCCGAGCCATAACTTTCAAAATATTTAGAGTTAGGAGGAAAATTTTACCTTTCTGGAAAGGGGAAGAAAAATCCTATCTGATTGAGCCATTTCCAGAAACCCTTGAGTGCTTAAAATGTGTGAAAATTTAATTTGAAACACAAGGAAGGGAAGAATGAAGGCAAGTTACCCAAAATAAGCAGAGGGCTCATTTTGGATAACAATTTCTCCATACGTATTCACTTTTTCATCCTTCCAACAAAATTTCAAACTACATTCAGCAATTAGATTTCAATTCCCAATAATGCCATTTAAGTAAATTAATTCAATCCTTTATTGATTCAAAGAGATACCTTTACAATTTCTTCTTTCATTCCTTTACAATATACATAATATGATTTCTTTCACATTATTTCAAAAGTAGAAAAAGAGAGTATAACTCTTTCACAATTCAATTAACAACTTTCATAGCCCATACAGACCATCTTTCCATCACAAATAATATACAAGATCATCCACTTCAAGTGGGAAAAGGTTACATTAAGAAATGATCTCAGAAAGGACTGTTGAATTGTCTTATTTCTCAGTTCCAGAAATACAGTACGAATTTCCATCATTCTCCAATTTGGTCACAACAAAATAGGGGAAAGGAAATGCTCTCCACCCAACCAAGACATCTAATGAAAAGGGATAAGCCATCCTTCTTCATTAGCCCCCGAGCCCCAACCACATTGCAATAAGAAATGTTTTTTTTCAACTCATGGCAACAATAGGCTTCCACAACACAAAGACAAATTTCTCATTCAAAACACAGTCCAAAACAAAACTGCAGTTTTCCACCACAAAAAAATACAACAAACAACACTCAGGCTTCATCATGCAAGCCAAAGGAGCAAGAAACTATGGTGGATATTGCTTGTGCCTCCCAAAGGGGAAATAGGTATCACCACCTGAGAAGAAATTGCCAAAATATATATCATTTCAAATCCTTGACATTCCCTTATACCTCTCCCCAAGTACCCCTTGTTCCTCACATTTCCTTATGCCTCCCCAACCTCTTATGGCACCCCATAACGAGTAAAGAAATGCAAGCTATTTCTTTGTAAGGTGGAACCCAAATCCCAACTCCCTCCACACTTATACCTCCCCAAAACACTTATGCCTCCCAAAAAATATCACATACTCTTCTCCTACACCATTCCTAGGCCATTTACCCAACCAACAAACAAATAAAACAACACATTAAACCATTCAACCATTCACATATGCATAAAAATGAGAGGAGAGTATTTCCAATAGCTAAGCTCTTACCTCTCAATGATGGAGTTTGTTCCAAGTTCAAAACAACAAGCTCTCCAAAGTAAACACAATCCAAGAGATCAACAATCAATAAGTAAGCAACCATCTCCTAAATCTCTCTCCAATTTGCAATAACTCTTAAAACCAAAAGAAAGTCACCCAAAATAAAGCAATGCAATCCCTGAAGTCCCAGTAATCGTTCCCCAAAACTAAGCTAAGGAATTCGAATATATAGAAGAGGGAAGAGAAGAGGATGAGGTGGATCCAAGTGGGATGTCACATCACACATCCTCAAGTCCAACTAATAAGTCAACTTCAATCTCCAAGGCACAATAAATAAGTAGGTGAATATATGATAGTTTTACTTACACACTCAAATCAAGCCCACACCTCATAAGGACTGAAATTGAAAGCATGTAAGAAAGTGCAATTAAAGCATACAACTTGACTTACAGAAAATGCATAATGAAGGCTATACTTTAAACTCTCAAACCATAGGTAAGGTTGGTATGCAAATTTAAGAAGTATGGGACAAGTTTAACTTGTCCCACAAGCCTCCAAAATCAGCCTCCAAGGACAAATTAAAATTTCAAAAGAAGGTGGAGTGTTTCATACTCAAAAATTTACTTACATATCTCTTACATGTCACTTACACATTACTTACACTTATCTCACAACATTTAATACAAGAGCCAACAACTACTAATAATTACTTTCTTATGTCCCAATTTGATTAATTAATTCTTAACAATATGATTACTCACATTAATTTACCACAATTAATAAATAATGAAAGGGGTAAACACATCACTTAATAAACACATACAAACATCAATAAAAAGGAACCAAATAAATAAATACACATAACCATCGATCACATTCGAAGGTGATCCCCCCCATGGGAATCCCTAACAAAAATCAAACACACACACACACATGAACAATACAAGTTGCCATAGTGACCTTGTTGAATTCATCTAGAATTCCAATGTGGTTGGTCTCCAATCCCCCCCATGTTTGTTGTGATATTTTTAACCTGCACAATACACAAATACCTCCTTCGGCCTCGTGGCCATATCAAAACATCGAAATGAATATCAATACAATTTCAAAATCATCAATATATATATGAATCACAACAACATCAAGACAATAAACAATATCACTTACGATTTCATCAACAGCTATATCATCATCAATTTTAAATTCAATTTTCTCAGTCTACTCAATATATCCAAATATCACATGTCCTGAACAACATCCATAAATATAACCATGTCGATACATATATATCATCCTCATATATATATAAATGTCTCTAGTATATCATCATGCATCATATATGATATCAGAGTCAACAATAATCCATGATCTGACATCTAACACCATACCAACATCAAAACTATAATGATGTCTCTAACAATCATCATGTCAGCAGTATCATGAATCACATATCAACAAGTAATCGAAGGGAAGTGGGCATCTAACACCATACTAATGTTCAATGAACTATAATAAAGTCGCATCACTTGCATTTTTTCGACATTTCCATCATGATCCACTTGTTGCAATTGCTAGTCAATAGGGATAGTGGGAATTTCACAACTTTTATCTTGAATTTCTATATACATTAATAATTCCATTACTTTTTTAATCATGTTTTTTATATACTATATAGAATTGAAATTACCTTGTAAACATCAAATAGATGTCAATTGTCTTATATTAAAATTTAATTCATTTATCCATGAAACATTTACATTTCCCTACTTAGGGACTCTCCCATGACTACTATTAGTAAAATGACCTATTGTACCTAAAAATAGATTTCATCGCTTTTATAAATTTACCCATAGTACCAAAGCATATATATATAGACACACACTACACAAATATATGCTATTCATAGTTCTGTCCAAGGAATTTATCTACATATCATCATGGATTAAGGACTTTATTACCTTTTCTTTCCCTTCTATTACCCTTAGTGAGAGATGAATGCAATTTAACTCTTACCACTATATAGAATTAGAAAAACTCTTGGGTCAAAAGAAAAATAAACAATTTCCTAAATCACATGGTAATGATGCTACTAAGCGTCACAATTTTCTAATCATCTGAAAAACAGACTTCATAATGCAAAAGTTATGGAGAATTTTATGAAAAAAAAAATTACATTATATAAGTAAGATTTATAAGTGCACAGGTAACTATACAGCAAATAGATCCTAATATCCAATATCATCCTAGAGATGTCAATCATATGTCTTAAAAAATAAAAACTCTACAACATAGGGTTAAACTAAGATATTCCTTGCCACCAGATAAAATTTAAAGTACAATCACATATACTTTCCTTAATAAATCCTTTGAGCCACTTGAGGTATTCCAAGACCTAAAATTTCTAACTTTCCTTAACACTAATAGTCTATAGATGAGTTCACATTAGGAAAAGCTACCAACTAAACTATGATTATACTCTTGGCTATAAAATTTAAAGCTAAAGGTCATATCTGAGGTGTGAGAATCCATCTAACTTGGAAAAAGATATATCTCATAATACCGCGGTCTTAAAGCGTGATCCCAAAACCAAACACCTCATCCAAGGTCCCATCCCATTTATCTGTGACCGAATCTAAAGAGATCTATTAACCCAGACCCCACATGCAAATAGTGACACTAGTTTTCTAACTCCACCCTCTGTACATCACTGAACTCTTCCCCTAAGTGTACATTCAATGATGCAAAGACACTATCGCAAAACTATCTTGCACTTGTCAGAATAGGGTTGATCCGCATAGGACATGGAGGATTTCCCCTACATGAACATTGAACTCTAACTCGTCAATGAAGATGAGTAAACCTGAGGTCCTCCAGAAGTGTTATTCACCCACATACCCTGTGAATGACAAGGTTACTCAACTGATATGAAACTACGCGCAAGGCGGATTTAAGTTACTAGAGATGTTCCTCCAGTATCTCCCCTCTCAAATTATTAGACAGATAAGTCCAATTGCTACAGGAGTTAAAGTATTTCTTATGACATTGGGAAGCTTAGCAATCCTACCTGTCCAAATGGTTTAGAGGACAGATTCAATGAATCACATACTTGTCAGATTCCCCATATTTGTATGGTATTTCCCTTGTAATATTTTTGTTTGAAAAGTCGAGGATTATATTATGCTATGCCAACTACAATAGGTATCAGGGTATACACATGATTCCTTTCAATCATGACTAATATATCCTCTTACAGTGCATTACCACTCACTTGTGAAGATTCAAGATGGGCTAAATCACCTCCAAGCCCTCCAAGGTAGAGGGTATATTTCCCCCCCAAATTGATTATTCATACTATCTAACCCCATGTAACTTGGAAACATAGTTGTGATCCATAGAGGAATACCACCTGTCGATCAGATTAGATCCAACTACTGTACTAAGGTCTCAACTCTTGACAATTTGCAAGGACGAGTACAAGGAACATAGTCTTCCATGTACAATCTCTTCTCACTGAAATACAGAAGCTTAAGCTGAGTACAATTGTCTTGAGGAAAATGCAGGTAGGGTCCCTGAGAATTCTATTTGAATTAGAATTTCATTTAACACTCTGTAGATTTAGTATCAATTTAGAATATCTTAGATCCCCATCTCAATGAGTTACCAAACAGACTTTAGCACTCCTAATCCTTGTGTGGTTACCCAATGTTGTAGGAATTCTTCCCCACAAAAAGTTTCATCAGATCCTGGGACCAAGTATCGGTTATATGCTTGCAGTTGCCTATGGATTGTGGAATTTTTCCGATCATCTAATTCATCATTTATACATCTAATTTCTCAACTAAATATCAGAGGGATCGCCATTGGTTTCAGGAATATCCACGAAAATTTCATTTTTGAACATGGCAAGCTCAGTGAGATTCACATTGAGTTGCACCGATGTCATGTGGTATAAATCCTAGATAGAGACTGTTTCTAGGATCAAAGAGCAAAATTTTCAGACATATTACCTTTCAACCCTAATTTAGGGAGAATAATGGCCAACCACTCTCTATGTACCTTTCATTTGCAAACCAAATCACCATTCCACGAGCACAATTGGTTTGAAATGTTTAACAGTCCAAGTGGAGAGCGACTGCATTAGGTCGAGTTCTAGATGGAAATTTTTAATGACAGGCGGTGCAGAGCTTCAATATCCATCTCAGGATTCATAATTCATCCCTACCATACATGACCTTTCAATGTTCGAATCTACATCCACTAACACACGATGTTTCACATGCAGAAAACATTCCTCAAATATCAGTGGCTATGCATATCAATCTCCCCAGTACTCAAGAATGAGGATACCAATTTTTTCTATTATTGGCATTAGCACTGAGAATGATTAATAAAATTTCCATTAAAACACATCTCTCCATTTTCCCTTCCCACAGGTTACTTGGGTCTTCAACTCAAATAGTTGTAAGTTTGCCCATGAAGTCGGATGATTCGTAAACCTCACAAAAGCCGATATATAGAGAATTTTTTGTGTCTGACGGAAGTTGATATATAGAGAATTCATCATTTCCGACGGAAGTTCATTTTTAATTTTAATTTTTTCCTATTTTTAACTTTTAATTTTTATTATTTTTAATTCTCTATATTTATTTATTATTATTTCTAATTTTAATTATTACTTTTCTTTATTTTTTATTAATATTAATTTTATTATTGTTGACAATAATAATATAAATATTAAATTTATTTTTTACAATTGGAATAACCCGTTATATTAATTTTTAATTTTTATTAATTATAATTATTAATATCAACTTTGGTGATATTGCTAATTTATTTATATGTATATGAAGTTTGTAAGGTTTTGTAGGGTAATCTAAATTGATATATACTATTGAATTGTTGAATGTTTCATTACTAAACCTATAGTAAATCAAAATATGTTCTTTCAAAATTTACTTTACTTTCCTTGAATTTTAGGAAACTACATATCTATTTGATACGTATCCACATGCACATATTCTTGCAATTTTTTCAAGTACATCGGAGTTGCTTTAAAAATATAGAATTTTGTATCTACTTTTCTTTTTTCTTTTTTTATACATGCAATAGAAATATAAATGTGGGACATAGTATTGATACCAAGTTTTTGCATGTAAGAATAATTTGAGAGAACGTCTCCTTGATTATTAGTTGTGAACCATCAAATTGGAATAAGCTAGCCCATATTACTGTAGAGGATACTGAGAATTGGGTTACACCCAAAAATTAATGGGTTTATTTAATCTATGTATATCATTATGATTTAATGATTTTTTATGTATTTAAGATCGATATAGATGAGTGGATAGGAATATGATGCATATTTATTTATTTACACAACATTCCAAGGATGTTTTTTTCTATTACAAAAATTATACAAGAGGCTATTGTATTACATTGCACTTGTTTGGGGTGATTTGGTTATGCATATAATATAAGAATGTTGGATGTTGGGATGGTATGGGGTGTAGTGCCCACTTCCCTTTGACACCTTTTTTCTTTGATTTTGATATTTTCAATTACACTTATGGACATTGTTTTAGCCTTTTGATTTAGCATGATACTAGATGTTAGAGATACTGGACTGTTGTTGATTTCGTTTCATATATGATGCATGTGGATTATTAGACACATTTGATATTGATGTTGATATGTTTTGGACATGGTTATTTATATATATTTTTTACATGTGATATTCTTTTTTCGCCATGAGTAGACTTTGATAATTGAATTAATGTTGTGATCATTTTTGACATGGATGAAACGTTGGATAGAAATGTTTCTAGAAAATGGTAAATGATTCATTATTGCCTAGACGATATTAGCTCGTATATAAGATGATTTTAGAGTCATATTACATATTTTTGCATGGATGTTTTAATGCGGCCATGAGGCCGAGAGAGGTATTATTTGTTTTGCAGGTATAATTATATTCACAACAACATTGGGGGGATTGGAGACCAACCACATCAGAATTCTAGATGAACTCAATTAGGGTCACCATGGCAATATGTAATTTTGTGTGTGTGTGTGTTAGAATTATTTGGTTAGGGGAGGTATGTGACCAAGGGGTCATGTGTTTGTTTTGTTTTAATTTCCCTTTTTATTAATGTTAATATATGTTCCTTTGAGTGATGTAATTTACTTGTTTTTAATTATTTAATTTTGATGTATGTTTCGTCCCCTTTGTCTTAGTGGGTCTAAATGTCTTAATTAAAGTTAAGTTAATATATTCCTAATTAATCAAATATGTGACCAAAAGGATATCATTTATTAGACTTGACTTACTCTTGGATTTTGTGTTGTGTGTTGAATGTTTGAGACTTTGAGTGGTGTACACTCTACTCTTCACGGGAGACTCGAATTTGGCCTTAAGGGCCAATTTTGAAGGCTTGTGGGAAAAGTTAAACTTGTCCCACACATATTAAATTGTCATACCAACCCTACATATAGGTTAGGGGGCAAAAATTAGACCCCATTAGGTGTATTGGGAAGAGAAAAAGGGTGAAATGTTTATTGCACTTTCTTTCAAATATTTAATTTTTTCCTTTAGGGGTGTGGACTTAGTTTATGTGTGTTAGTATCTTGTCATTCCTCTCACCCACAAGTTTCTAGTGCATTGGGGTTGAGGTTTGACTTCTTAGGTGAAGTTGAGGATGAGTGATGTGGCATCCTACATGGAGCCACCTCATCCTCCTATCTCCCTTTTCTATTTATTGTTGATCTTTTGTTTGTTTGGGGGTTACTTGATATTTTTGGACTCTTGAATTTTGGAGAGTTCGAGGATTTTTGGGAATGCTTGTAGATTTTTGGAGCTTTTGGATGCTTTCTTGATTTTGAGGAGATTGGAATGTCACTCTTGGAACAAGCTCTACTATGGAGAGGTAGGAGCTTTACCTTGTTTAAATTGTGTTTTTTATTTTTTTGTTTGTATGTTTGTGTTGAGTGTTGTTTTCCTTGGAATGCTTGTTGGGTGTGGGTAGATTGCTTAAGTTTGGAGTTAGGAGGAGACTATGGGGGGTATTCTTGTAGGGAGGCATAAGAGTTTAATTTTTTGTTGGAGGGAGTTTGGGTTGGGTGCCCCACCTTGTATGAGGAATGCTTGCATTTCTTCTTGTTTCTTGTTATGAGGGAGGCATAAGAGATTGAGGGAGGCATAAGAGTATATGGAGGTATAAGGGGTACTTGAAGGAGGCATAAGAGTTTGTAAGGGATTTGAGAAATGCATTGGAGGTTTTAAGGTGGGAACCCATTCCCATTAGGAGGCATAAGTGGCCTCCCCATAGGTCTTTATCTTTTTTTTTTCTTGATAAGCCTTGTTATATTGTTGTTTTGTTGTTCTTCTTGCTTGTGTTGTGGTTGTGTTTGAATGTGAACATAATGGATGTAAAACTATTTTGTTAAGTGTTTTTGAAGCTTTTTTTGCCATATGTTGAAATCATCTCCCATTTTGATGTGGGTTGGGCTCGAGGGCCAATGAAGAGGATGGCTTCTCCTCTTCATTGGATGTCTTGGATGGGAGGAGAGCATTTCCTCTCCCCCAATTTTTTTATGAATCAAATAAATCTTGGAGGAGTTATCTTGCTTGGATTTGTGGAGCCTAGAGTGTTGTTGGAGACCTTGAGAACTTATCCTTGTGAAGAAACTTATTTTATACCACTTAGAGTGGAGGAACTTGTATAATTATAGTTCCTTTATTTGCGTTCTTGTATTATTTCCCACCTTGAGTGGATGACCTTGTAATAATCTTGTGTGGAAGATTTTAAATTGAAATATTTGTATGTTGAAAATAGAAAGAAGGCTTGTATTGAGTTAGTTGTGAAATGGAAAAGAAAAGTTACTTTCATTATGAAGTTGTAAATTTGTAAATGAGAAAGAAGGAAAATAGAAGTTGTAAGAAGTTTAACTTGTATACACAATATCTTTGTAAGGAAAAACAAAGTTATTGTAGCCATTTTGAATATATTTGCATTATATTCAAATGAAAAAGGGAACAAATTCGAACGTATTGTTATTTAGAAATTTTTATTTTGTTATGGCAAGAAAATAATAATGTATAAGTAGACTTAGATTTCTTTTACTCATAGAAATAGAAGGAAAATTTAGTTGAACAAATGGAATAGATCTAGTAGATAGTATTAGTTTTCAAATGCTTGTAAATGGGTAATTATAACTAAGAAATGACCAAATAGATTTAAATCTCAAAAATTGAAACTCTATATGTTCAAAATTAAGCTCAGAATGCACTTCAACACATTTTAATAACTCTTAGTCTTTTGGAATTCCTCGGATTTTAGGTTCTATTTTCTCAAAATAGGAACGTCGCCCTTTGTAGAGTGGAAGTCATGTAACCACCGCTTAGGCTAAGGTGGCGGGTCTCAAAACTACTGCTCAGTAGGGTGGTGGTCTTTCGTTTGTCACCCAAGCAGGCAGGCGGGTCCCAAGACCATTGGTCTGCTCTGGGCGGTGATTCTATCACTTACAATAGAAAATTCCATATCCACACCCGTGCGTAATTTTTAACTGGTTCAATCTAAATTATATAATGTAAAATCCATCTAATAGATTCTATAAAACAAAACAATGAGTAATCCTATGTATTTTTTCAATAAAACATACAATAGTGGATCTAAAACTAGTCTTTTTCATTTATAACAATGGGGTACGGTGTGCCCCAAATTTGAGAACCAAAATACAATGTTTTGTAATAAAACTAGATTGTGGCAAGAGAACCCTCACAATCATTGAATGAAAATGAAAAAAATATGAAACCTATAATATAAACCTTCTAAAGCTTGGCCCTTTTATAATCCTCCATGATTTCTTCCTCCTTGCCCCCATGGCCTCCTCTCCTCTAACCTGTATTTTAGCAAAACAAATAGACCAAATGAGGGAAAAGAATAAAGTAAAGACTTTAATAAAAACTCACAAGGAAATTTAGGGCTTTTTTGTAAGCCTAGGATCTTGGGGTTGGAATTGATTTGATCAAAGGGTGGAGGATCAACCCTACCTTAGGTGAAAATGAATTTTTATTAATGTTGCCTTTAAAAACCTTGGGGATATGTGTAATTTGGGAGTGGGGCCATTTTATTGGCCTAGAGTGTTAAACCTTTGATAGTCCTTATCAATCTTTAGTTAGTAATAGAATGGAATCTAAGTTTTAAGATAATGTTTTATAATAATTGTGTAAGAGGTCAACCTAATTAGGAATTAATATTATTAAGGAGAGGAAAATATATAATTAATTAATTTTATCTTAGTCAATTTTGGTTAATGGACCTTAATGATGAATTAGAAAATATGTTAACCTTCTAGTAGACCTTGTTCTTAAACCATAGGGTGAGTTTAGTGGTGTAAGTTAGTTGATGTACCCTAAGGGGTTAACTTCCTTGTAACCTGTTTTATCCTTATACCTCTTCCTTGTAACAAAAAAATAATTAGTCACAAATTTCAGGTTTAAGTGTTGGGGGTTAACGTGTTTTATAACATCATTTTGATGGGCACTACATTTGATATCCGAGCCGTGGGTTCAAAGCTTGGACCCTGGGCACACCTAGAAAACATGAAGACATGAACTTTTTAACCTAGTGTAAACTTTGTCTTTAAATCTAGAAAACCACACTATGTGATAAATTGCAAAATTTTAGAAAACTTAGAAAACTGAAACAAAACCAAAATGATGAACTAACTCTTGCCTTGGTCTATGCAGGAGGCACGAAACAAACAAGGGGTATTTTCATATATACCTGGGTATACCACCACTAGATTAGGTAGTAGTGGCCATTCTTCCTCAGATCTTACAAAAACTTCAGGATGTCAAGGCCACTATACGCAGAGGGTCCCTAGGTGGACAGCCTGCTAGAAAGGATATAGAGCCATCAGTTGAGGCTAGGGCACATCCTCGATATAGCAAAGAGTATGGGGTAGAGAACTTCTACATGGAGTCGCTAGGGTAGAGTCACCACAAAGAGGGTATGGAGATAGGATTTCAAGACATAAGGACAGATCTCAGAGCCCTAGACAGAGGGAAGAGCATGCAGAGAGACCTAGGGCTTGTCAGTCGTTGGCTGTAGACCATATCAGGGAGATCCATTAGATACGGCCATCTCATTATTGTTGAGATACATGAGGTTTCCATGTAGAGGCTTGGTTGGTGAGCTTGAGCGGATGCTTCAAGCTCTGCCCTTGTACTAGCAACAGGAAAGCTTGTATTGAGATCCATCTTCTGAGGGATGGAGCAAGAGTTTGGTGGAGGACCGAGGAGTAGAAGCTCCATGTTGACTCAGAGAAAGTTACCTAGGAGCTTTTTGAGGAGCGTTTGAGGAGTAGGTATTTTCCTAGGAGGTTTATTCAGCAGCGGATAGACAATTTTCATGACCTCCGCCATGCATCTATGACTATAGATGAGTATGAGAGTCGATTTCTTGATCTACTCTAGTATGTTGACTATATGTAGGATGAGAAGGTATGGATTCACAGGTTCATCTGGGGCCTAAAATTTGGATTTTGGTGGTGCGGTACACATTCACATCCCACAAATATTAGCAGACACTATGGAGAAGGCCTATATTGTAGAGGAGACATAGGGGAAGACACAACAGGCTAGAGACAGAGTTTGAAGCCACATCTAGCAGATGTAGGATGGTAGATCAAGAGGGTCAGTTCCTCCTCCTTATGGTGGACAAGTTTAGGATAGTCTTCCTTTAAGCCACCTAAGCAGCCACCTCAGTAGCAGACACACCCACCTTACAGACCTCCTCAGATATTTTATGCACAAAGGGGGTGGAGTATGGGGCCTCCTCCTAGAGGTACCATTAGGACACAGGGTGCACAAAGATCTCAATCAGCATGAGCTCGTTAGTAGAGACCTCAACACAGACATCTAGAGTACCAGTTGGAGCCGTATCCCACTGGAGAGGACCATGAAGTTGTTATGGTTGTGGTGTTACTGGACACCATTAGAGAGAGTGCCCATAGAACCCTAATAACAAGGATAAGATGAAAATCTCAGAGCCTATTGTTGGAGATATGGCACAAAGTCATCAGATCTATACAACAGTCGAGAACCACCAGGATGAGCACCAGAGTACCGTGATAGAGACGACAGGTAGTATTGGTGGTGTTTCCACTTCTATATTATTTAATTATGGTTCCTCTTATTATTTTATTGCACCATTCTTAGTACAAACATTGCAGGCTGGTGGTAGTTAGGCAGGGTCATAGTTGGGACATTGAGATGGCTTTTGGAGCCAAATTTTTTGTAGACTCCTTAGTTAAGGAGTGTGTAGTAGATTTGGGGCCCTTCACCACTACTTCGGATCTTCAAATCCTTCCTTTTGGTTCCTATGGTGTCATCTTGGACATGGACAAGTTGTTTGCACACAAAGCTAGAGTGGACTATTACTATAACACTATTGGTTGTATAGATGATCTAGGATTGGAGTCAGTGATAGCAGGGGTTAGGAGGCTCGTTTCTATTCACACCATCTCCGCTATGCAGCTTAAACGATGTCTGTGGTAGGGTTGTTAGATGTATTATGTTGTGGTTAGTAACACATCGGAGTATGAGTTTAGAGGAACATCCCTTGATAACCATCCCATCTTGAGAGATTTTCTTGATGTTTTTCTAGGGGATCTGTCGGGGTTACCTCCGCCATGTGAGATATATTTTCACATAGATCTGGTTCTAGGTGCAGAGATTATCTCATGAGAATCTTATCAGATGACTACTCCTGAGCTATGTGAGATCAAGTTGTAGCTTCAAGGCCTTCTAGAGAAAGGCCTAATCTATCCTAGTGTATCCCCTTACGGTGCACCAGTGATCTTCGTGAAGAAGAAGGATGGATCTCTACAGTTTTGTATTGATTACCGCCAGCTGAACAAAGTAATGATCAAGAATCGTTACCCCCCCTTCCAAGCATTGATGACTTGTTTGATCAGATGAAGGGGGCCATAATTTTCTCCAAGACAAATCTTAAGTTTGGGTATCATCAACTGAAGATTACGGAGACAAAGATTCATAAGACCACCTTTCATATGAGATATGGCCACTACGAGTTCACAGTGGTACCTTTTGGTCTCACGAATGCCCCCATAGGGTTCATGATCTTGATGAATGGGGTATTCAGGACTTTTCTAGATCACTTCATGTTCATTTTCCTTGATGAAATTTTGATCGACTCATGTATGCATGACGAGCACAAGGAGCATCTTTACCAGGTTCTTTAGTGTCTTCATGAGCAACATCTTTACAGGAACCTGGAAAAGTGTGTGTTCTTTCAAACATAGGTGTAGTATTTGTGCCACATCATTTTTGGGGAAGGTATCAGATTCTATCCTTCTAAGATTCGAGCTATCATGGACTGGCCAGCACCCGCTAGTGTGATCGAGGTGCACAGCTTCATGGGTTTGGCAAGATATTATAGGATATTTGTTTAAGAATTTTCTCAGATTACACACCCCATCACTTCCCTTCAGCAGAAAGGAAATAATTTATGTGAGTAGGCCTTCAAGAAACTAAAGGAATGCCTTATGACAACACCTATTCTTGCACTACCAGATCCTCAGGGTGAGTTTGACGTTTGCACAAATGCTTCTTCGGTAGGAATTGGAGGTATGTTGATGCAGGAGGGCAGAGTAGTTTATTTTCATTCTCACAAACTCAAATATTATGAGCTCAATAATCCAAATCATGACCTTGAGCTTGCAGCAGTTGTGCATGCCTTAGTGCAGTGGAGAGATTTTCTCCTTGGCTGGAGATTTACACTCAGGACTGATCACTTGAGTCTTTGCCACCTCTTCAATGCAGCCCAATCTCAATGCTCATGAGAAGTGTTGGATGGAGTTGCTTTGTGAGTACGATATTGAGATAGAGCATGTGAAGGGGAAGGAGAATGTGGTTGCAGATGCTTTGAGTAGACAGAAACATGTGGATATGGCTACTTCAGTAGCTACATACTTGTGGATCAGGATTTTGTAGTAGCTTCCTCATAATAGCTTCTACCTTGTAGCCAGAGCATAGATTGGGTCTGAGAGACCCCTTGAGAGGATATTTAATGTATTTTCATTAGAGGTAGATGGTCTTCTCAGACATAGAGGTTGGATATACATCCCTAGAGATTTAGGCTTGAGAAAGGACATTCTGATGGAGGCTCATCGTGCACCATATTCAACCCATCTCGGGGTGAAGAAGATGCATGCCACCTTGAGATAGTTGTACCATTGGAGAGGACTTTGGAGGGATGTGGCTTAGTTTGTGTCACACTTTTTAGAGTGTCAGAGGGTGAAGGTTGAGCATTAGCATCCAGTTGGCCTTCTCTTTCCTCATGCTATAATAGAGTGGAACTGGGACACAATTTCTAGTGACTTCATAGTTGTGGGCATGTGTTTTTTTTAAACTAATGATAATATAAGCAAAGAATAACACCTAAATATCCTTAAGTAGCAAAAATTAAACAACATGCTAAGCACCATCAAGATAAGAATTAAACAAGGGTAGGATGCTAACATTCATCATATACAAAAACTTTGAAACTAACAATGTTTAAGCATCTAAATCCTCTATTCTCTAACAACAAATAAATGAATGGACCTAAATAGGCTCCATGGCAATCAAAAATGGTTGTCTTTGGTATTCCAAGAACCTAGGAATGAGGGCTTGTCAAAGTTGGGCTACAAGACCCTTTTGACACCTCCCATATGACCTAAGCACTTAGGAAAGAGGCTTAACTCTCCAAGATGATGAACCCTCAAGAAAACAAAGGAAATGTTTTAGTCTATTTTGCTATATGATTTGCATTTGTCTTCTCAAGAAGTTTAGGTGTAGGTATAAAGGTAGAAGGAGGGCTCCTTATATAGCCCAATGGATAAAGGAAACACTTCATCCCTTTGCATGTGGGATAAAGGTAAAACATGATTAGGAATGGATAAGGTTGCTTTATAAAAGGTAACCTTACTTTAGAAGGGTTTAATTTATGCTTAGCAAGTCATGGGAGTTGGGGGGTGTTTTAATTAATCAAAGGTGATTAATTAATAGGTAGATGTAAGCTTATAGAAGCTAATTAGAGGAATATTAGTACGATTTAGGCTATTAGAAGGGGATTAAATCAATTAAATATTGATTTATTGGTTAAATGGAAGGGAAAGCTAATTAATTAATAATAATTAATTAGTCTAGATAGAAGGGGTGATTTATTAATGGAAGGTCACTAATTAGGTTGTTTGTTGGATAGGTGACTTAATTAATTAGCGTATTGTAATTAATTAATGATGATATGAAAGAAATGAGTGTTATTGACAATATGTCGTCAATTTGTGAGAAGGAGATAATTAGCACAATTTAAGTATTTAAATTGCTTGGGCGTAATTATGGGTGTCTACATTTGTCCCTCTTTGGGGTGGCGTAAGTGATGCCACTTCAAAGATAGTAGACGGAATAAATTTTGAAGGGATAGAAGAAAAAATAGTAGGAAGGAGAGATGCCCCCTCGAGTGTCGATAGGGTGATGAAGGAAGACGATCGACGATTGAAAAAAGGTGAGAGATAGATAGAAGAATGGGAAAGGGGCTGCCCCGGGAGGATAGAAGATTAGAAGTGAGAAGAAAGTGATGTAGAAGAAATATGGAGGAGTAGAGAGAATAGTGTAGCCTCTAGCTGCATTGTGTATTGGAACCATTTTGATATCATCATATTACCATAAGATCTACATCATCGGTCCTTATGAAAAATATAAACATACGACAAAGGTAGAATGACATGAAAATCCATACTACAAACAATTATCCATTGTTGATAATACCAACTTCATGCAACATACAACAATGTAATGCAATACAAGAAGGAAACAAACTCATTTAATAGGGAAAACAAGTACGAACGCACATATCCAACCCAATAACGGTCAAGACAGTTGTACAAATGTTTGGTTATCAAGCTGAAGAGATCCACATGTTCGTGATTAACGATAAGGGTTAAAAATGATGCCCCGAGTAAGGATACATGCAAGGGGAAATGATAATGGACACGGGGTCCAAGTAAAAATTGTTGTGTGCAACAAAACAACACCAGGAAACAAACGTGCCCCAGAGTACAGATGAAGCAAGACAACTAGCTTTGGGAATGGTTGTGAATCTAGTAATCCGCATGAGAGTTGTATTAATTGGGGAAGATGTGAAAAAAACCAGTAGGATATGGAGAAAATACCATGCACAAGACACAAGTTTCATCCGTAATAAGCAAGTTACCAATTTTGTAGGTTTTTTTACTTAGGATTTTGTGAAAATTTTTGCCCTGTTTTTTGGATATATATATATATATAAACGTGATACATTATATTGTTTTTGTGTTTTCTGTTTTCCAAAATGTGGTGGACCAGTAGAAGAAAATAGAAGGAAAGGGGCCTAGGCATAACAGAAAAGTGCCCTAGGTGGGAGAAAAAAAAGGAAACAAGTGACAAATAATGTCCTTGTTTAGTGAAAAAAGTAATAAAATAATTATGTTTGAAAAATAATTATTTACAAGAGTGTGAATAAGAAGAAAAATCACCTCGGAGAAATAAAATTTCCGTAGGGGGAAGAAAGGGGTATTAGACAACAAAAAATGCCCCAATACGGTGAAAAATAAGAGAAAAATAATTATTTAATAAAAATAATTATTCCACAGTGAACAGAGGAGAAAACGGCGGTCAAAACAAGCCTCCAGGCCCTCGCGGTGGTGAAAAATAGCTTGATATACCCCACATGGGGGGGGGGGGGGGTAAATCACCATGACTAGTTCATTTGTTACCGACCACTAGTTGAGTTTTTACTACAAGGCTCTGACAACGACGAGGACAATGGTGATTGTATGGGACCGATTGAGGTGAGCATATGTAGTTCAAGGGTACAAGTGACATGCCGACGACGGCCCCTTCGTGAGTATCCAAAGCTCTCTTGTCATCATTTTTTGTCATTAATGCCTAAATTAGTAATTAGCTAGGGAGTCGCATGTCGGCACGCCTAGGCAGGTGTAGATGTCAAGCACAGGGGTCCAGGTGTCTCTTTGGGGGGCGCAGGCATTGCAAAACACACGCGTGCACGCGCAGGTGCATATTACACACAACCACATACACATGCAAACACACTACACACATGCGTGCACACGTGCATGCACTAGAAAGAGGGAGCGCACACACAAAAATAAGGGTACACACACAAAAATAAGGGTGCACACATGAGGGTGCACGAGTGTAAGCACAGGCATACAAATGATGGCACAAGCACCGAATGTGTGGTGCACATGACCAAAAGGGTGTGTAGGTTCCTGAATGATGGCGCACATGCCAAAAGGGAGGTGCACACACCTGAAAGGGCGTGCAAGCATCCCATGCCATGATGAAGGATAGCCAAAAAAATGCCAAAAAGATGACACTTAGAAGAAAAATTTAGAATTTTTGGGTTAACCCTAAAATGATAGATAGATTTTTAGAAGAAATGTTAGTGATTGACGAGTGGATTGATATTTTGCAGAAACATTTGCTAGTGTTGCAGATGTAGGGAGCACCACTCCTAGATTGCTGAGCTAGAGGGGAGTATACATCGGTGAGACCGATGGGCAATGTCCATACTTCTCAAGGTGGTGGGGCTAGGCCCCGTGTCTTAGATGCCCTCTATCACCTTAGACCATGGTTTACTAACGGAACTAGCCAAGCGATGGCATAGCGAGAACCAGTGATTTAGAATGCCGACTGGGGAGATGACTGTGACCCTAGAGGACGTATGGTGGATTCTCTACATGCTGATCATGGGCAACTTGATTGAGTACAACTCTAATATAGGGTAGATTATTGCAGCATGTAGTGACTTATTTGACATAGATGACATACCGCATGATGGTATGACCATTGCCTTGCGCGAGTACATTTCTAACCTGACACTACATCGGGGGCCCTTATACATCATGTCACTTATCAATGGGTTTTTTCTCACTGATAAGACGGGGACATATTTCCCAAGAGGATTACTACCCTTAGTTCACGGTATTTTTAGTGGTGAGCGATATTGCTGGGGGTAGTGCATACTAGTCCACTTATATTAGGATCTACATTTGATCATCTACCACGGTCAGAAGACCATGGGGCCAACCTCCTTGTTACAGATTTGGTCATGGGACCACATTATGATCAGATGCCCTATGGGAACTTTACATGTTTGAGACCCAGAGGAGCCATCCTACATAGCGTGGGTATTAGTAGGTGGCGATGTACGAGGCCACCTAGGTAGTCTATATAGATACTGGTGAGAGTTCGATGAGCTGTCAGAGATAAATATTATCTGAAGACCTTATAGACATATTTAGTGGCTAAAGGATGCCATAGAGTTCAGTGTGTCCTTAGTAGAGCACTTTATCCTTGGTAGTCACAGCTATATCATAGATTTGTATAGAGTTAACAAGTGTCAGTAGAAGCTTGGCATAGTACAGGGGGTTCTATAGCTTGATATATGGTATGCTCGTAGAGTCTCAGAGAGGCATACTATAGGGCCTCGCATACTAGTGGCCTAATACAGGGTGAGTTTTTCATAGGTGGTCCCACAGGCATGTGACCCAGCATGACAGGTCAGGGACCTAGGGACCACAAAAAATTATTTGACTTGGTACGCTATTGTCTTACCTTGGTGTCTTACTCTCTCGGAGGAGGCCTGGGCAGCAGGTGCTTGACCACCTATAGAGATTTAGCATGGTTCTGAGTGGAGAGAGAGAGAGTAGTAGGTCTTGATCTAGAGGATCCCTTTGATGGGATACCACATGATGAGAAGGGTACTAATTAGGTACAGGGACTGAGGCCATAGGGTCTAGGTTAGGTACTATCATAGATTCTGAGAGCCAGGGTCCTATAACAGGGCTAGTCATCTAGAGCACCACAAAGACTAGCCTCAATGGCATAGCCAGTGGTACAGAAAGCCACTTTGTAGTAGCAATTACAACAGGCCCTAGCTGAGAGAGATTGGGCTAGGGTAGAGAGATATGAGGCCCGAGGTTGGTGTGTGACAGCTACAGCTGAGCAAGATCAGGCTCAGACCCAGATTGTGAACTTATTATCAGAGCAAGATCAGGCTCGAGCCCAGGCTGGCCCAGGAGGTGATAGTAATATGCTATTCCAGCAGATTTGATAGATGGCCTAGGTGATAGGTTTGTACTAGCAGAAAGGCCTGGTTGCAGCCTGTGATATTAGAGTGAGCTAGGCTTAGGGTAGAGCGCGTAGTGGGCTAGGCCGAGCTTTCTCAAGATTTAATAGAGATAGTGTCCTATCAACACACAAAGGGTACAACAGTGACTTCCCGGACTCATACAGATTTGGCCAAAGCATACGGTAGGGCCTCCTATTATAGGTCCCTATATTTTAAGGCGGTTCTAGCTGAGTCAACAGTCGAGTAGGGGTACCAGATCGGAGAGGCCTTAGGCCTCAGTGGAGCAGCCATGACTAGAGAGAGCTGGTAATGCTCATGCTATGCTACCTCCACGAGACAAGACAACTACTCCCTTAGAGGGCTCGAGTCAGCCCTGATGTTTTGTACTTCTACATATGCCTCTTGATGAAGGCTATTCTTCCTTGATACATGTACCATTCTTTTGTATGCCTCAGATGAAGTATTTTATTCTGTTATAGATGTATCACCTTTGTACGCCTCAGATGAAGGAATTTTTGATGCATATCAGTTTTGACACATGCCTCTGATGAAGGGTTTTTTGATGTACTGCACCATGATGTACTGTTGTATATCTATTTTTGATACAGATATACCACACATGTTTGATTTAGACATTTTTGACAGGACATATGTGTATATGAGATGGACCTTTGTTTATTATTTCTCATGGATACATATATGTGTTTATGATGCATTCTGATTTGATTTGACATGTATATATATCATGATCTTGTTGATGTATCACATGTGTTTTGATTTCTAGATAATACGATCCTGTAGAATATATAAAATGTGTTTTTTTTTATGTGATGTGTCATACTTAGTGGATGGGATGATATGATGATAAAGGTGTGGGGGGGATAGAGTTTGATATTTGTGACCCCTCTTTCCCCCATTTGATGATATAATATGTGATGACTAGCTTAACATTCATGTATGATATATACTTAGCTTTTTCTTGATATATGATATATAGATGATGTTAGATGTGATGATAATGATGGTAATGTGATGATGTGATAACAAAACATTGTACATGCAATACACACAATCAAATCCTAACAAAGAACACAATGAATCAACATAATAACGCACCATGATTCATGGGCATGCAAAAACATACCTCAATATGCACAAACAAGAATAAACCTAATCTAAGCAAGAAAAGATGAATTCTAACAAAGTATGCCCAAACAACAAACAACACAAAAGCACAAACATGAAGCAACTATACAAGCAGACAAGTAAAGAAAGAAACAAGACAATGTAAGTAAACATAAGTAAATGTTTTTGTAAGATTGTTTTTCTTAAACAATTTTCTATTTTTTTCAATTTGTGTCATTTTCGAGAAACAATTTTCTATTGTTTTTGGTTTGTTGAAACAATTTTCTATTGTTTAGGGTTTTTAGATATTTTGAATGTTTTTACAGTCTCTTTGAAACAATTTTCTATTGTTTTTGTGTTTTTGAAACAATTTTCTATTGTTTTTGTGTTGCTTTCTAACAGTTTTCTAGAGTTATGCATAGGTAACCAAGAAAGTGTGGATGCCCCCAACATTAGATGGGGAATATACAAGGGTAGAGGCCATGGGCGCATGAATAAGAAGGTGAAGTCATTGAAATTCCCCCAGTGTAAGATGGGGAATAACGAAAGACCATGTCCTTCATAAATGAATAAAAGAAGACAAAGCCGGATCAAGGCTTGATAGGATTGGGATCACAGGAAATCTCGAAGGTAGAACTAGGGCTAGGAAAAGTAAAATTACCCTTCAGATACAAGATGCTTACGAACAACAAATCCTCCCAAGGTTCCAGAAACTGGTTTTCACCCCAGGAATTATCCAAAGTGCCACAATTGTGTGGTTTTCACTTGTGGATGACCTATTTTATCTTTTTATTTTTCTGATTTTTTTTGTATTTTTAATCATTTTACCATGTTTTTGATTTTTTTGCTTTTCTAATTTTGTGCCATGTTTAAGCATAGAACCACTTAATATGCATGGTGTTCATGGGCTCACGGAGCTCATCACCATTGGGGTGAGAAAGTTTGTATGCTCCCGTGTCATACTTGGCTACTATAACATATGGTCTTAACTAATGTGGTTCAAACTTTCCTTTCTTTTCCCATTCTGATCTTGTGTTGAACTGATTCTCCTTCATGACTAAATCACCAACCTTGAACTGGCGAGGTATGATTCTCTTGTTGTAGTTTATGTAGACTCTATTCTGATACACTTTGAGGTGATTAAGAGTGCAAATGTGCTTCTCATCTAGGAGTTCTAATTCAACTAGTCTAGCCACCTGGTAATCCCCATCTTTATCTAAATAATCCCTAAGAGAGATTCTTAGGGAAGGAAGTTCAATTTCTAATGTGATGATATATTCCATCCCAAATACTAGAGAATATGGTGTCACCCCCGTAGGAGTGTGAATGGAGGTTATGTAAGCCCAAAGAGCTGGGTGGATTTGCATGTGCCAATTATGACCTGTTTTATTGACCATCTTCTCCATTATTCTCACCAAAGTCTTGTTTTTGGCTTCGTCCTATCCATTACCTTGGGGGGTAATATGATGTAGACCATTTTAACCTGATTTAGAACTGCTGACAAAGACCTTTCACCATTTTGTTCTTGAATGAATTCCCATTATCCGTAACAATGGCTACAAGAATGCCATATCGAAAAATGATATGATTCATGATAAATTTGGAAATCTGAGCTCGTGTTACATAAGTTAAGGGAACGGCCTCCACCCATTTTGCAAAGTATTCAGTAGCCATGATGATGTGGGTATGACCATCAGATGAGGTAGGGGTAAGTTTCCTGATCAAGTCAAGTACCCATTTAGAAAATGGCCATGGGGTAGTGATAGGTTGCAATGGTTGTGATGGAGCATGGATGAAGTTTCCATATTTTTAGAAAAGTACACACTTCTTGACATAATTGCAACAATCAGTTTCTATGATAGGCCAATAGTAGCCTACTCTTAACAATTTCTTGGCCAAAACAATTCCATTTATATGTGCTCGACACACCCCTTCATGTACTTCTTTGATTGCTTGGATGGACTCCGTCATATAAAGATAACATAATAGATTCCCATTGTAGCCACTCTGATAAGTTGTACCTCCTAAAAGGGTGTATTGATCTATTTGGTGAATCAGGTTTTTCTTTCTCAGAATGGGAGATATTGGGAGGGAACATGCTGTCCTTAAGATAGGTAAAGATGGGCTTGTACCATGGGGACTTGGGACCAACAACATCACAAGCCAAACAAGATTCTGGCATGTCATATGTAGGATGGCATAAGTTTTCTACAAAGAATGACATGTCCTTATTCCCTGGCAGAATATGAAGCATAGAACCCACTGTCACCGTATCGTTTGCTGATCTGTTCTGCGCTCTTGGAATTTTTTCAAATGTAATGCACATGAAGTACTCCTTTAGAGATTCTACTAGATTTTTATAAGGTATGAGCTTTTCATCATTAACCTTGTATTCATCATTAACTTGTTTGATAATTAATTAAGAATCACTCACAACCTTGACATGATGAATGTTCCACTTGATAGCGAGCTTCATCGCTGTGATAAGTGTCTCATACTCTGCAATATTGTTTGTGCAAGGAAAACCCAGGCAAAAAGCTTGTGGTATAGGGTCATGAGAAGGACTAATGAGTACTACCCCTACACTTGAACCATGAAAAGTAAAGGATCCATCAAAGTGTATCTGCCATACGACAGACTCTTCAATGTATAGCAATGAGGCATCTAGTAGATCTAGATTTAAAGGTTCACTGCCTTGCAAAGGTGCTTCTACTAGTTGTTCAGTGAGTACTTTTCCTTTAACCAAATTTTGATGGAAAATTCTATGTCAAACTCACTTAGTAGAATTATCTAATTAGTCATTCTACCTGTGAGGGCTGGTTTTGATAACAAGTAATTGAGTGGGTCAACTTTGGATATCAGCTTGGTTTTGGTATTCAATAGATAATGGAGAAGTTTTTAAAAAGTAAAAACAATGGCAAAGTAAGATTTTTCAATTTGAGGATAGTTGAGTTCATAAGCGATGAGAGTGTGACTGAGATAATACACCACTTTCTGTTTGTGACCAAGGTGGTATTGGGTGAGCAACGCACTAATAGCAAATTACGTAGTAGAGATATAAAGCAAGAGTGGCTCCCCAAGAGCTGGAGACATGAGGACAGGTAGATTGGCCAAGTATTGTTTAATCAAAGAAAAGGCTTGCTATTGCTTTGGTCCCTAGATGAAGGCAACACATTTTTTAAGCAAGTGGGTGAATGAGTGGCACTTATCTATAAGCTGGGAGATGAAGCGGTGAATAGCCTAGATTTTCCCCTGTAAGTTACGTAGTTGCTTAATGTTTCTTAAGTGGAGGCATTTTAGTAATAAAAAACAATTTAACAGGGTCTACCTCAATTCCTCTTCTTGATATGATGAAGCTCAATAATTTTCCTAATAACACACCAAATACACACTTCTTTGGATTCAGCCAGACCTTGTACTCTCGTAGGCGCTCAAAGATACGTCGCAAATGACAGGGTGATCTTCTCTTGTCTTAGACTTTCCAAGGATGTCATCCACATAGTCCTCCATGATATCATGAATCATATCATGAAAAATTACTAGATCATTTCCCGTTGATAAATAGCTCCTACATTTTAAGGCCAAATGACATTACTTGGTAGTAGAAAGGTACCCCAAGGAATCGTGAAAGCCATTGTGTGCTGATCTTCATCAGCAATCTTGATTTGGTTGTATCCTGAAAAACTATCAATGAAGAGATAGCATCTCGTATCTCACTGTGGAATCCACAATCATGTCAATATTTGGAAACAGTGGAAAATCATCCTTAGGGAAAGCCTTATTAATGTCTCTAAAATTCTGTGCAAATTTTGATTCTGACAGGATTTTTCTAGACACGGATGATGTTAGATATCCATTCAGAATAATCAATAGGCTGGATGAATCCTACCACAAGTAATCTTTCTGATTCTTCTTTAACCAGTAAGGACACCCTTGGGTGCATCTTTATGAGCTTATGTTTGATAAGATCAGCATTTACGTGCACAACCAAGTTGTGCACGACTAAATTCAGGTCTAAACCTTGCATGTCTTTGTAAGACCAGGAAAACATGTCTATCAACTCTCGTAGTAGCATAGTGAATGTCTTCTATTCTCTAGCCGAGAGTGAAGCTCCCATTTTTACCATCTTCGGGTTCCCTTTGGTACCAATATTCACATCAATGGTTTCCTCAACTAGTAACTTTGACAAGTCCTCCATACACATAGGATCATGAGGAAGGTTGAGATATTCATCCAAGGATGTCTCCATGATATTTTCATCCTTGGCGTGGTCACTTTCATTATCCTTTGATTTTTGCACCTATTTTTCGGCCAATGCTTGAAAGAGATTTTCACTGTGCGACTTGGACTTTGATTTTTTCCAAGGCTTTACAATGGAACTTTTTCCCTCACTCTTTCCTAAGTTTTGCTGACCACAAAGCTCAGCCTCCTCATTGAAGTAAGCACAAGTATCCAAGCCAATATAGAAGCCTTTTTTGTGGTCTCCAATGGGAATTGTATCATGTATGCCCATGAACTCTATGATAGCTTCGTCATTCTCAAATAAATCTAGCGACATGTGACGTTGTTGGTCCCATTCAACAAGGTAAGGGTAGACAAGGTCAAGGGCTGGTTCCATAGGGGTTATGGTTAGGATAGCGTTGTTCATGAATAGGTTTGTGGAGGCAAGATCCTCATATTGGCTACACTGGGAATCTGTATCACTATCTAGATAGTTAGAGCTATCCTCACATTTAGAACAAGTAGCATCTTGATCATTGGGGTGTGCTCCATAAGGAAAAATCCCAATGCTGCATATTTCTATTTTAAAATGTGGAATAGGTACTGTTGTCTCTGTCCTTGTTCGTTTCTTCCACATCCTAGGCCCTTGTAGCCCATGGAGTTCATCATCGTACTGTATTTATTGTATTTAGGGGTTTGATAATAGGTTGGCTAAGTATCCTCTAGGACCCAAGTTGTAGGTGGATCTAATAATTTTTCCCAATCCAACAAGCCTCCAAGCAAGAATCACTCAATAGTGTGTTCATTTCTAGGTCTTTTGAAGCAGTAGTTGGGTCGACCTCTAGTCTTGGGTGACAATGAGAGGTCTGAAACCAAGAGGGATTGTTGTACATTATACTCTCTACAGTAATATTCAAGTATCTTCATCTCTAATGAATCAAAAGGAGAGGTTGATGTAGACACACCATGGGTGCAAGAACTAATAGAATTTGAATCTATCCAAGATTCCATGGCCTCAGATTGGAGAGGGACAACTATATCGGTGGAGGGACATCCATATGTACCATTATGTGCAAATTTATTGAGATCTATATGGTGAGCGAAGGGCTCTGAATCTCCTTTTATTGTAATGGTGTGTCCCTCGTGCTTCAATTTAATACATTGATGGAACGTTGATGGCACAACCTACATGACATTAATCCATGATTGGCCTAGAAGCATATTATAAGGGAAGGTCCAAGTCCAAGACATGAAAAAAATTTTGAAGGCAAGTGGGACGCACCTCCATGGGAAATGTGATTTTCCCGCTGACTCCCTCTCCGCATTGTCATATGTGGTGATAGTGATGATATTTGATTCAAATCTTCCTCGGTATGTCCCAACTGTTTAAACAATTTTAACGTGCATATGTTCAACCCTGATTTGTTGTCCACAAGCACTCGTTTGATCTTCCTGTGGGTAACAACCACCTCAATATATAAATGAAGATTATGTGTTGGATTTTTAGTAGGGACTTGAAGGCAATATGTTCATTTGGTATGATGTTTTCCACTGCGGCTTGAAGATGTGTAGGATCAACCTCTAATGGCACTCCTGACCCCTGAAGAGTTTGGTAAAGAATGTATTTGTGTACATTGGATATCTTTAGAAGATCTAATATCGAAATCTTAGCAGACATCTTCCCAAGTTGCTCTAAGAGGTTGTATGTACCAATTTTTGGGGTCGATGGAGAAGGTTCCAGAATCATGCGGTAGACACACCTTGTTACCACGGTGCAATCATTTCCCTTGATTCGGATGGCATTAATATGGTTAGTAGGAGAGAGAATACATTTAATAAGTAAATCATAATGATTATTGTCTTTTTTGGTGTATAAGTAATTTGCTGCTTTATAACCTTGGGATGACTCTCCCCGATTTGGATTTGACTTTTCTGATTTATCATGATTAGGGAATGGCTCTTTATATATCCCCATTTTCTCATTGGGTGTTCGAGTTTTTCCCAAGTTGTCCACCTCTATCTCCCCATTTTCTATGAGGTCTTGAATATAATGATGAAGACGTAGACATCTATCTATCTTATGTCCTTTGACACGATGCATTTCACAACATTCATGTTCCTTGTACCATGAAGGTTTGGGAGCATTGTCATAAAATAGTTGTTTCGGATGATATGTCATCATGTCAGCCACATCCAATTGCTTTAGTATAACTGAAAAAGGTTCATTAAGAGAGGTGAACGCTCTCCATTTTGGTGGTGGTTAAATTGGTGCTTTGGTCAGTTTAAAAGGTTGACCGGTTTGGACCGTTTGTACACATTTGTAATCAGCGATCCCATCTCCCACCACATTTTTGTTTTTGTTAAAAAAATTGACTTCTCTGTGGGTTTAACATTTTGATTATCTCTAGCTCGGGTCTTAAGAATTACTTTTGCAATGAGAGTTTTATCTATCTAAATCCCTTTTCCGATTACCTCCTCAAAAGTACAAACACAATGCATTTGGAGGTGGAAAGCTATATCTGGATTGAGGTTAGGTACAAAAATACTAACCAGCTGTTTTTCAGGGAAAGTGCAAGGGAAGAGACTAGCTATCCTTCTCCACCTTTGGAGGAAGCTAGTGAAAGTCTCATTAGGGCATTTTTTGGCACCACATAAATTTTCCATGGTGACATCACTCTCTATGTTTTACACGAAGTGATGCACAAACCTTTCTGTCAATTCTAGCCAAGTGAAAATTGATCCCCGAGGTAAATGTGTAAACCACTCCAATGCTTGACCTTTTAGACTTTTAGGAAAAAGTCTTATGAGGTAATTTTCACTATAGAAAACCTCTTGACATGCCATATAGAAATATTTTACATGATCCCATGGATATCCTTTCCCTTTATGTTTGTCAAATTTTGGCATATCGAATTTCTTAGGAAAGGGTTGAAGGGTCGTAGTCTTGTCAAAAGGATAAGGGGCATAATTCTTCATATTGATACTTTCAAACACTCCCTATATTGCTCTCTTGGAGGCTAGTGAGTGTTGCTTTCATAGACTGTAACTCTTGTGCAAGAAATTGTTCTCTAGTGGGAGAAGTGGGGATATATACTTGATAATACAGCATGTCATGTTCTTCTTGATTTTCTCTATGGAATTCATTGATCTTAACCTTAGCCCTTGACTTTTGAACATTTTTTCTTGCTTCATTATATACAGTAGCAAAGCTAATTGTTGGCTTAGGCTACTAATCTATTGTTGAATTATGGTTTCTTCTACTAAAGGTTCCTCCTCTTCCTTGTTTTGTAGAGGTTCTTCACCATTCTCATGTCTTGTCATGTTTTTACATGGCACTTTGATAAAGGGTATTCTATGTCCCACTATCTTATTATTTCCTTCATTGGAGGTAGAGGCATGTCCATGCATCAAAATTTCCTCCATGTTGATAAGGGATCATTCTTCCTCAGTAGCATTATTCGCAGGTGGGATTGTTTCACTTTTAGTGGGAATTTTGGCCCCTAATTCTACAACCTATGCTAGCACTCTATCC
Source organism: Taxus chinensis (assembly GCA_019776745.2). NCBI lineage: Eukaryota > Viridiplantae > Streptophyta > Pinopsida > Cupressales > Taxaceae > Taxus > Taxus chinensis. The sequence goes on along the minus strand of CM034146.1, from coordinate 635,032,514 downwards.
TTATTTCTGAAAAGAAACTCATCTAATAAAGTGGGGTCAAATTCGAATTCTACGTGTTGGGATTCCAATTCATTACCACTATGATCGACCATATCTTCTATCTCTTTTTCTGTAGAAAACAAAGGCTCTAAATCATGTCCAATGAAAGGGTTTGACCCTTGTCTGTTGGATGCTTCCCAAGCTTGTGCTTGTTGTTCCTTGTATGTTTATTTCTTGAGTCCTAATCTTGTTTTGGGAGCCATGATTTGTGATGGTTTCATTAAGGTAAGTTTTAAATGTGTTTAAAACTTTTTCACCACACCTAAGTGAAATGCAAGATAAATTGTCAAGAATATAAATGAATAACAATGTGAGAATACCAATGTGATAGAGTGATAAATCACTAGTGACACAAATTTTTGGTATCTAAACCTATCAAATGAATTACCTCTTAGACTACGTCTCAAAAATTAGTTTAGTGTCCAAATATAATTAATAAGATGTTCTCACTTATGCCAAGTTCAAGAGAATGAACAAGATGTAAGTAAATACAAAAAGCTAATGTGGCCTCCTAAAAAGATATACTAAAAGTGAGTTCAAATTCAATTAATACCTATATCCTAAAAAGTGATAGTTACAATTCATGAGTGACATAACAATATCACCAAGATATGTTAAACAAACTTTACGAGAAAGTAAGCTATTGATACAACACGCACAAGTGGTAACACGTAGCACTCTTCAAAATCAAGGTAATAATAAAATCAAACCAAAAGCTCAAAGTATAGCTAGGAATAGTAAAAATTTGCATAGCGTAACATTATAATATAGATATTTAAGTCGAGTCTACAAGAAATAAGATGTAAATATCAAAATTGTATTGATACGATATAAACAAAGTAACCCTTCTAAGGAAGTTCAAGATGAACCATGCCTAACTACAATGATGATCTTGACATGGGTGTCAAGATCACAATGGCCACTAATGATATGAATACGTCTGCCTACACTTTAGACGTTTAACTTACCCAGCCGCAAACATGGATGGGCATAAACGGGAAAAAAAGTGGCAGAAACAATCGATTGGTAACACAAAGGTAGTCACCCTTCTTTTGATAAACAAAGTGTCAAAACAATGTGAAGCGAGTAAATAAAAAAATGGGGACAAAAAATGTTGGCCTCACTTTGGCAGAGTTTCGCCTCGCCCTAAGGCAAGTGAAAAAATAAGCGAAAGTAACGCGTCACACATTTCGCGATAAAAAGATGGTTCACAACTCAACACTATTTTAGAATAGTCAAAGTGGGCTCCTGGCCAAAGTATATTTTCCTAGGTGGTTCTCTCATCCTAGGTGTTAGAAACATTATCCACGAGCGGGAAGATTTACCCAAATAGTCCCGACTATCTTGGGAGCATCTTGACTTTGCCCCCTTCAAGCATAGTGGGTAGTAAATACATCCATCGTGTACTTAAAAGGGTTGCGTAGGGACAACTTGTAGCGCTATCTCACAAAGGAATCACTAGTCAGGTAGGTAGTTTGGAGCACTTCCCATTTCTTCCACAAGGTTCCATCTTGTGTGGACTACTTTGGGGTTCTTAGAACCATCCCCATTGTTGTAGCTTAAGGTGTTATGACAAAGGAGTTATGTTCCAGTTGAGCGGAGAGGGACGTAACCTTTTCTAAAACCTGCAATATAGTGTTTTGAATATGTTGTTCTTTTTATCTTGTTTCACTAGGTGTGGTTTGCTCGAAACACCTTTTGACAACCTGTATAACAACTGTATTAGTAGTTTTTTACTTATTTTTCAATTCCTCCTTTCTTTGACAAGCAAGGTGGTTTGGTCCTGTATGATGATTCTTAGAAGTTTTCCATAAAAAGAGTAAACACCATTTCTGATTCTCCAGATCGTCTAAGGATGCAAGAGAAGAGTATACGTGATGTTTCCAGAATCTAAAAAGATATCAAATGGAAAAACACTTTAATTCAAACACACCAATTTAACCAATTCCAATTCAAATATTCCTAACAATCTTAAAGCATCAAAAAGGACCTAAGAATCATTTCCAATTCCCAAGATCGCCCCAAGGGACGTGAGGGAAGAGCATACGCGATCTTATTCCGATGAGTAGAACATGCAAAGTTTAACTAATCAAGTAAAAGCATGTAAAAACATCCTGTAAAAACAAGTATGTGATTAGATAAAACTTGCAAGAATGTTAGCACCTCAACACATTAATTTCAAGAAAAAAAAGACACATGTTCCCCTGTTTTGGCATCTACACGCGGGTTAGGCCTTATTCGCCACTCATTTTTTTTATTTATAGTGCACTTGCACAACCTGAGAGGCATGTGCGCCACTAGAATGACATGTGTGCCACTCTGTGTATTTTTTTTTACCTCATACCTGCACCACCAGAATGACATGTGTGCCACTCTATGTATTTCTATTTTACCTTGTACCTACACCACCTGAGAGGTGTGTGCACCACCAAAAGAGTGTATACATTACCTTTGATAACAATAGTCTAGATATAAGGGATGATTGATTAACAAAAGGTTGTTAATTAGGTTGTTTATTGGATAGGTGACTTAATTAATTAGTGTATTGTAATTAATTTGATAGTAAGAGATAATATGAGCGCTATTGACAATATGTCGTCAATTTGTGAGGAAGGAGATAATTAGCGCATTTTAAGTATTTAAATTGCTTGGGTGTAATTATGGGTGTCTACACTTATGCTATACTGGAGTGGAACTGGGACACCATTTCCAGTGACTTCATAGTTGGGTTACCGACGTCAAGATACCACCATGACGCCATCATGATCACGGTGGATAAATTGATGAAGGTGGCTCATTTTTCTCCAATGAAGACCACCTGCACACCTAGTGCAGTGGCATGGGTATATCTTGATGATATTGTTAGATTACACGGGATTCTACAGAAGATCATTTGTGACCGCGATCCTCTGTACATTTTTAACTTCTAGACAACTATATAACATGCTCTCAGGACTTAGATCAATTTTAGCACATCGTATCACCCTGAGACAGATGGACAGACTGAGCGAGTGAATCATATCTTAGAGGACATGCTAGGATGTACGTTATGGATCATCAATAAATTTGGGAGGAATATTTGTACTTCGTGGAGTTTTCCTACAATAATAATTTCCATAGTTTGATAGGCATGGCACCTTTTTAGGAACTTTATAGTAGAGAGTGCATGACACCTCTGATTTGGGACATGCTAGAGGACAGGGTTTCTCTTAGGCAAGCCTTATTACAAGATATGGAACAGTAGGTTGTTATGATCAGGCAGAGATTGCAGGAGGCGCAGGACAATCAGAAGAAGTATGCGGATCAGCATAGGACAAATTGTAGTTATGAGGTGGGCACGAAGTTGTTTCTTAGTGTCAAGCCCCATAAGATACCTACCCATTATGGAAAAGGTCGTAAGCTTGCTCCTAGGTTTTTGGGTCCCTTTGAGATCATGGAGTGTATTAGTCCCTTGGTCTATTGCCTAGCGTTTCCATCTAGCTTGTCTCACATCCACGATGTGTTTCAGGTTTCTATGCTTAGGACATACATTGTTGATCCTTCTCACTTATTAAATTGGACCGAATTGTAGGTGCATGATCAGGGGTAGGTCATGGTGGATCCCATCTGTATACTAGAGCATAGGACCCTGGGCCTTCGAGGTAGAGAGATTGACTAGGTTTGGGTCCAGTGGGACAGGTATGATGAAAATGCTGCTACATGGGAGGTTGCTACATTACTATGAGTCTAGTTTACACACTAATGCCAGTTACTTCCAGGAGAAATTCAAGTCTAAGGAGAGGGGGATGTAGTGCCAACTTCCCTTCGACACTTATTACTATTGATTTTGATATTGTTGACTATACTTATGGACATTTTGTATTATTTTGACTTAACATGATGTTACATGTTTGAGATACTAAGACTATTATTGGATTCAATTCATAGTAGGATGTGTGTGGATTATTAGAGACATTTTATATTGATGATGATATTTTGTGTACAGGGTTATATATTTCTAACATGCGATATTTTCATCGTATTGAGTAGAACTTAACACTTGAAATAATTTTGTGATCCTATTGATATTGATGAAATGTAGAATCAAGATGTTGTTAGAAATTGTAAATGATAACATTAATTACCTAGATGATGATTTGATTCATATGTAGATGATTGGGGATTTATATTGCATATTTTATCTTGGATGTTTCGATGTTGTGACGAGGTTGAAGTGGGTATTATGTGTTTTACAGGTAAATGTTATCATAACAAACAACAGGGGGATTCGAGACCAACCACAATGGAATGCTAGGTGAACTCAACAATGGTCACCATGGCAGCATGTATTTTGTTGTGTGTGTATTTGTATTGTTTTTGGGGGTCCCCATGGGGGGTAATTACCTCCAATTGTGACTAAGGGGATTGTGTTTTGTTCTTTTATTTACTTTCCTTTATTTAATTTTAGTGATGTATTTTTCTTGTCGTAATTATTTATGATTGTGGTGTATTTTTCCCCATTATCATTAATGGATTTAAGTGTCTAAATTAAGTTAGTATTTATGTCACTAAACTAATTATAGATGTGACAAAAAGAGGTCATTTATTAGGTGAGATGGGTCTTGGGTTATGTGTTGTAAGTTTAGTGCTTGAGATCTTGAGTGTTGTAAACTCTACCCCTTCATGGTGACGGTGGATAAATTGACGCCATCATGGTCACAATGGATGAATTGACGAAAGTGGATCATTTTTCTCTGGTGAATACCACCTACATAGCTAGTGTAGTGGCATGGGTATATCTTGACGAGATTGTCAGATTACATGAGATTCCATGGAAGATCATTTGCGACCGTGATCCTCTGTACACTTCCCATTTTTGGACCACCTTACAGTGTGCTCTCGGGACAAGGATCAATTTCATCATGATATATCACCCTGAGATAGATGGATAGACTGAGTGGGTGAATCAGAGTCTGGAGGACATGCTTAGGATGTATGTTATGGATCACCTATTTAAATGGGAGGAGTATCTGTACTTGGTTGAGTTTGCCTACAATAATAGTTTCCAGAGTTTGATAGGCATGGCTCCTTTTAAGGATTTATATGGCAAGGAGTACAAGACACCTCTTAGTTGGGATAGGTTAGAGGACAGAGTTTCTCTTGGGCCAGCTTATTACAGGATATGAAGTACCAGGTTGTTTTGATCAGACAGAGATTGCAGGAGGCACATGATAGGCAAGATAAGTATGCGGAATAGCATAGGACAGATCATAGTTATGAGGTGGGCATGAAGGTGTTAGAGCGCATCAGTCCCTTGGTCTATCATCTAGCGTTTCCACCTAGCTTGTCTCTCATTCATGATGTGTTTCACATTTTTGTGCTTAGCAGAGTATTTATGATCCTTCTCATGTACTAGATTGGACCACATTGCAAGTGCAGGATTAGGGGCACGTGATGGTGGAGCCCATATGCATTATAGAGCACAGGACCCTGGGCCTTCGCAATAGAGAGATTGACGAGGTTCATGTCTAGTAGGAAAGATATGATGATACTGCAACTATATGGTAGGATGCTACATTGTTATGAGTGTAGTTCCCACACCTGTTCCAGTGACTTCCAGGAGGAAGTCGAGTCTATGGGGAGGGGACTGTAGTTCCCACTTCCTTTCGACACCTTTTTTCCTTGATTTTGATACTTTTGATTACACTTATGGACATTATTCTAGCCTTTTGATTTAGCATGATACTAGATGTTAGAGATACTGGACTGCTATTGATTTCTTTTCATATATGATGCATGTGGATTATTAGATACATTTGATATTGATGTTGATATGTTGTGGAAATGGTTATTTATATATATTTGTGACATGTGATATTCTTTTGTCACCATGAGTAGACTTTGATAATTGAATTAATGTTATGATCATTTTTAACATGGATGAAATGTTGGATAGACTTTTTTCTAGAAAATGGTAAATGATTCGTAATTGCCTAGATGATATTAGCTCGTATATAAGATGATTTTAGAGTCATATTGCATATTTTGGCATGGATGTTTTAATGCGGCCACGAGGCTGAAGAATGTATTCTCTATTTTGTAGGTATAATTATATTCACAACAACATTGAGGGCATTGGAGACCAACCACATCAGAATTCTAGATGAATTCAACTAGGGTCATCATGACAATATGTAATTGTGTATGTTAGAATTATTTGGTTAGGGAAAAATTGTTACCAAGGGGTCATGTGTTGTTTTGTTTTAATTTTCCTTTTTATTAATGCTAGTATGTGTTCCTTTGACTGATGTAATTTACTTATTTTTTATTATTTATTTTTTATGTATGTTTCTTCCCATTTTTCTTAGTGGGTCTAAGTGTTTTAATTAGAGTTAAATAAATTTATTCCTAATTAATCAAAGATGTGACCAAAAGGAGATCATTTATTATACTTGACTTGCTCTTGGATTTTGTGTTGTGTGTTGAATGTTTGAGACTTTGAGTGATGTACACTCTACCCTTTATGGGAAACTCGAATTTGGCCTTAAGGGCCAATTTTGAAGGCTTGTGGGACAAGTTAAACTTTTCCCGCACCTCTTAAATTGTCATACCAACCCTACCTATGGGTTGGGGAGGTCAAAATTAGACCCCATTAGGTGTTTTGGGAAGAGAAAAAATGTGAAATGATTATTGCACTTTCTTTCAAATATTTAATTTTGTACTTTAGGGGTCTGGGCTTAGTTTGTGTTTGTTAGTATCTTGTCATTTCTCTCACCCACCAATTTATGTTGCATTGGGGTGGAGTTTTAACTTATTAGGTGGAGTTTAGGATGAGTGATGTGGCATCCTACATGGAGCCACCTCATCCTCCTCTCTCCCTTTCCTATTTATTGTTTCTCTTTTGCCTGTTTGGGGGTTACTTGATCTTTTTGGACTCTTGAATTTTGGAGTGTTAGAGGATTTTTGGGAGTGCTTGTGGATTGTTGGAGCTTGTGGATGCTTGCTATATTTTGAGGAGCTTAAAGTTTCACTCTTGGAACAAGATCTACTATGGAGAGGTAGGAGCTTTACCTTGTTTAAATTGTGTTTTTATTTTTGTGTTTTTATATTTGTATTGAGTGTTGTTTTCCTTGGAATGCTTGTTTGGTGTGGGTAGATTGCCTAAGTTTGGAGTTAGGAGGAGACTATGGGGGTTATTCTTGTAGGGAGGCATACGATTTTACTTTCTTGTTGGAGGGATTTTGGGTTGGATGCCCCACCTTGTATGAGGAATGCTTACATTTCTTCTTGTTTCTTGTTATGAGGGAGGCATAAGAGTATATGGAGGTATAAGGGGTACTTGAGGGAGGCATAAGAGTTTGTAGTGGATTTGAGACATGCATTGGAGGCTTTAAGGTGGGAAACCATTCCCATTGGGAGGTATAAGTGGCCTCCCCATAGGTCTTGCTCTTTTGGATTTCTTGATAAGCCTTGTTATATTGTTGTTTTTTTGTTCTTCTTACTTGTGTTGTGGTTGTGTTTGAATGTGAATGGAATGGATGTGAAACTATTTTGTTAAGTGTTGTGGAAGCTTGTTGTTGCCATGTGTTGAAATCATCTCCCATTGTGATGTGGGTGGGGCTCAGGGGCTAATGAAGAGGATGGTTTCTCCTCTTCATTGGATGTCTTGGTTGGGAGGAGAGTGTTGCCTCTCCCCCCAATTTTGTTGTGAATCAAATAAATGTTGGAGGAGTAATCTTGCTTAGAGATATGGAACTTGGAGTGTTGTTGGATGCCTTGAGAAATTATCCTTGTGAAGAAACTTATTGTATTCCACTTAGAGTGGAGGAACTTGTATTATTATAGTTCCTTTATTTGCATTCTTGTATTATTTCCCACCTTGAGTGGATGACCTTGTAATAATATTGTATGGAAGAGTTTGCATTGAAATATATTTATGTTGAAAAGAGAAAGAAGTCTTGTATTGAGTTAGTTATGAAATAGAAAATAAAGGTTACTTTCATTATGAAGTTGTAAAGTTGTAAATGAGAAAGAAGCAAAAATAAAAGTTGTAAGAAGTTGAACTTGTATGCATAATATCCTTTTATAGAAAAACAAAGTTATTGTAGCCATTTTGAATATATTTGCATTATATTGAAATGAAAAAGGGAACATATTTTTATTTAAAATGTTTATTTTGTTATGGAAAGAAAATAATAATGTATAAGTAGACTTAGATTTCTTTTTCTCATAGAAATAAAAGGAAAATTTAGTTGAACAAATGGAATAGATCTAGTAGTTAGTATTAGTTTTCAAATGCGTGTAAATGTAATTATAACTAAGAAATGACCAAATAGATTGAACTCTCAAAAATTGAAACTGTATGTGTTTAGAATTAATCTCAGAGTGTAATTTGACACATTTTAGTAACTCTTAGTTTATTGGAATACCTCGAGTTTTAGGTTATGTTTTCTTGAAACAGGATGCCGCCCTATGCAGAGTGGCAGTCCCGTAACCACCACTCAGGCTAAGGCGGCAGTCTCAAAACTTCCGCTTAGTAGGGTAGCGGTTTGTGGTTTGTCACCCAAGAAGGAAGTGTTATCAAAAATTCACCCCTCAAGGTAATTTTGATAACATGCATCAAATTCTTTAGTCCCAAGCAAATAAATTTATTTAAGGAAAAAAATCATGTTTCTGGGGTCCCCTCAGCTTCTTTCTAACTCTCATGTCCAAGAGGAAAACCCAACAAGTTTTAAAAATGTGAAAAAGTTGCAGAAAACAAGCTTGGGCCAGGAAAAATCATGAAAAATGGCTAAGTCCTAGTCCTCGCAACAGTCGGGACATGAGGGACATCTAGGCGCGAATCAGCCGAAAGGCCGCTAGGCAGTCTGCAGAGCAAAGGGACATCTAGGATGTGAGGACGCGAGGGACGCAAAAAGCCGGTTCGGCCGAAGAAGAAAAGAAAATCGACTAACTGCTGAGCGGGATAGTCTGGGACATCTGGGCCATGAGGACGCGAACCGCCCGGATCGGCCGAAAAGGAGAACTTTCACACTGAAACAGTTGGACCATGAGGACGCGAACTGGCCGATTCAGCCAAAACATGAGATTTTCATCCGAAACAGTTTGGGGCATCCGGGCCAAAGGTACGTGCAGGACGCGAACCAGCCGAAAAGGCGAAAAGGCACCAAAAGAGGGACAAGGAAGCCCGAATCGGCCGAAGCGGGAGATTTTCATCCGGGACAGTTGGGACAAAGGTACGCGTGGGATGCGGAAAGCCAAAGCGGCTGAAGGCAAAGAAGAAAAGTCAACATTTGACCCGTGAAACTTCAAATGGCCATAACTTTTGACTCCGAGCTCCGATTTTCACAAAATTGGACTTTATGGAACGAGCACGACATCCTCTACGCCACAAAAACTATATTTCTTATTTTTAATGAGGGTAGATATATTTAATTAAGAGAAAAATATTTGGCTCCAGTCAGTTAATGCTCATTCCCGTCAGATGACAGAAAACGCCTGCCAGGCCCAAAATAGCTGCCCGCACTCAGAAGGCCATAACTTTTGTATTTCTCAACGAAATCACACAAAATTGGTACCGTTGGAATCGTGGCTCTGAGCCCAATGCACAGAAATCAAGAAATTCTAGATTTGATCTGAAATTGGTCAAGTTTTTTTAGAAAACGTGTCTGGGTTCACAACAGTGTTTCATTTGGTGGTTAGGAGTGCAATTAAGAGGCATGGTCATCATTCTTTCTCTGCTACATCACATGGGACAGTATGGGGATCCTTTTGCAAGTAATATATAATCATTTTACTCCATTTTATGCCTCTTACAGGTGGTTGAAGGACAGATTTCGGGATTTCCATTTTTCCTTCTCTTTCCCTTCTCATTTTTTCTATAAATTGGAGTGTTGGGCTCATTGTAAAGGAGAGAGTTTTCAGATAGCAAAGCTCTATCAAAATTGCTTTGTGAAGCCAATGTGCTGCAGGCCCTTGTAGTGGACTCCTTGCATGGTGATCTAGGCCCTTATCTTGTAATAGATTGAACTGTGCATATCATGAAGCAATAAAATATCATTTTGTGGATGTATCTTCCCCTGCTGTGTTTTCTTGCATTCTTCTTGCCCCTTTAATATTTCTACAAGAATATTGTGTCTATTATTATGTTCTTGCAGGGATTCATTATCATTGTGTATGCTTGGAATATTGTTGTGAATGCATTTTGCTAGATTGTGGAGAACTGTCATCACCTCTTCTAGTGTGCACTTTGCCTCTATATTTCACACATTTGGAGACTACTCTCACACCCTCCTTTTCTGGTGTATCACCGCTTTAGTGTAAGCTTTCATTTTATGCATTCTCTCTCTCTGGTCCCTTGGAAATTTATATTAGAATAGTTAGTTTCCCCTGCATTAGAGTAGATTGTGGCAGGTAGTTTAGGAGCAAGAACCATCTTTCTCTGGAGGTCTATCTCAAGTAGCAAGTCCCACAACTTGGAGATAGTACCCATGTTATCCAATCACACTGTGAGTTCAATTATATGCACTTGTATAAACACAGGGGTGTTTGGATTCAGTGATAACAGGAAGGCGGTCCCAGGACCGCCAGTCTACTCTGGGTGGTGGTTGTATCACTTACAATAGAAATTTCCAGATCCGGGCCTATGCATGATTTTTAACTAGTTCAATCTAAATTGTATAATGTAAAATCCATCTAATAGCTTCTAGCAAACAAAACAATCAGTAATCCTATGGATTTGCACAATAAAATATACAATGGTGGATCTAAAACTAGTCTTTTTCATTTATAACAATGGGGTAGGGTTTGCCTCAAATTTGAGAACCCAAATACAATGTTTTTTAATAAAACCAGATTGGGGGAAGAGAACCCTCCCATCCTTGAATGAAAATGAAAACAATATGAAACCTACAATCCAAACCTTCTAATTCTTGTCCCTTGTAGAAACCTCTATGATTTCTTCCTCCTTGCCCCCATGGCCTCCTCTCCTCCAACCTAAATTTTTAGCAAAACAAATAGACCAAATGAGGGAAAGGAATAAAGGAAACACTTTAATAAAAATTCACAAGGAAATTTAGGGCTTGTTTGTAACCCTAGGATCTTGGGTTGGAATTGATTTGATCCAAGGGTGGAGGATCAACCCTACCTTAGGTGAAAATGAATTTTTATTAATGTTTCCTTTAAAAACCTTGGGGGTTTGTGTAATTTGGGAGTGGGTCCATTTTATTGCCCTAGAGTGTTAAACCTTTGATAGTCCTTATCAAGATTTAGTTAGTAATAGAAAAGATTCAATGTTTTAAGATAATGTTTTATAATAATTGTGTAAGAGGTCAACCTAATTAGGAATTAATATTATTAAGTAGAGGAAAATATCTAATTAAGTAATTTTATCCTTGTCACTTTTCCTAGTGAATTTTGGTTAATGGAACTTAATAATGAATTAGAAAATATGTTAACCTTCTAGTAGACATGGTTCTTAAACCGTAGGGTGAGTTTAGTGGTATAAGTTAGTTGTTGTACCCTAGGGGGTTAACTTCCTTATAAATTTTTTTATCCTTCTACCTCGTCCTTGTAACAAAACAAAAAAATTAGTCACAAATTTCAGGTTTAAGTGTTGGGAGTTAATGTGTTTTAGAACGTCGTTTTGATGGGCACTACATGGGGTCTGATGCTTTAGATTGTTCTTTTTATACCAATGATAGAAGTAGTTATTGGAACTTAATTTAATTTGTGTAGGGACATTTGATTTTTGAGATGAAAAATAGAAATGTTACGTGTTGTGAATTTTTGAAAGAGTTTTGCATATGAATTTGTTCTTATTCTAAACTAACAAAAAAATTAGATGGTGTCTCATGAAAAGTTATTTTATCTTTCTTGGACCAAGTTCCTATTGTTGTAGAGGACTATTTTTAATGTTGAAGAAGGTACATCTACTCAGACAATATTTGGATTCATATGCTTAATGGTGAGTGTAGGTGTTAATCGAAGGATGGACTATAAAAGACATGTCCATATTATTTTGAAGTATCTATGACATGGTGCTAAATAAGTGGGCAGACATTTATATGGCATCTAGAAACATTGTTGGGCTGCATTTTCTTGTTTACCTATATGATTGATATTGATAATCTATTGAATGTTTACGAATAACATATTTGTTTCATACGTCTAGCCAAAAGTGTTTACTAATAAAAATAATAGATTTTTTTTCTATACTATTATGAAAGGAAACTCTAAGTAAAACTTTCATTTCAGATACAAAAAATTATTCATTAGGGTTGAGCTAACTTTCAATCATATTTTTAATATTAAAGTTCCCATATAGCTTACTTTAATTTTTTTTATAAAGTTTCTCTACAATGGAAAAACCTATAAAACGATAGGCATAACAATTTTATTTACAAATAAGAGGATAACCTTAGAAGGAAACTCTAATTCTTCAAATTCCCTTATTACCAAAAATTATATTTGAAAATACAATGCACCTAGAGGGAAAATATATACACTTACATCAACAAATTATAATATAATGGTTAGCAGTGATTTTGAACACCCAATGCTAGGAAATCCTTTCATTCTAATTAATGTGAATTACACTCAACCATTCTGATAGCATATAATACAACATATTCCTTTTAATGAAAATATTAACAAACATATAAAATGTGTACTTTAGAACAACCTGCATACAAACTAATTTAAATCTTTATTCATTCTATAACATCAAAATACATTCAACCTAGTAGACCATAAAACTCTCTTCATGGAAGGTCATCAAACCCTATTCAACATGGAATTTCCATCAAAATTCATTTATTGTAGGAAATAAAAATATAGTTACGATCATAAGCCATCAACCTCCCTTCATTGCATGACATCAAACTTCAAGAAACATTGAAAGCTATCAACCTCACTGCATGAGATAACATCAAAATCTATTCAATATGGCAAGCTATCAAAATACCTCGATGATAGGACATAAAAATGCATTTTGGAAGGACATAAAATTCCCCTCATGGTGGGTCAAAAAATTCCATTGAAAATGGTAGACCATCAGAATCATTTAGGACTAGGTGTTTAAATAACTTGTTCCTCTAAACCAAGTTGGCCATAAATTTATATTTAGAAAAAATATTAAATTATTTCATATTTAGATAAAATAGTTGAAGGTGTTGAATCTAATATTGGAAGTAATAAAAAATTATTTGATGCAATTGAATGATACATGAATCAAGAATATAGAGGATGACAACGTGAAGGTCAAGACGACCCCATACTATTTGTATAATTCACATAGTGGAATGAAACTTAATGGTTTATTATCATTTTCTTGAATTGCTTTCATGGCATCTATATGAAGTTATGCTTTATGAAGCTTCATACTCTCTTAAGAATATTTTATAGACTCTTTTGTTTTCCTATAGACCTATCTTAGACCATTTTCTTAGCTTGACCCATATTTAATGTCCTATAATGACTTAACCACTCTCATGTAGATTTGTTTTTCTCATTTGCACATTAAACAACTTCAAACTTTTCTTCCTTGCTTGAATTAAGATTTTATCTCCATATTGGTAACTTTGTATTTATCATTTCCACACACTCACTCACTCACTCACTCACTCTAACTAACTTGGCTAACTGCAAAATGGAAAACATGTCCTTCTATTTATAGTTGCACATTCTTACTTCTATCTCCTAATTTGAATTCTACTTTGGGTGGAATTTCCTCTTTTAGATCTGCTTCTTGATATTCTTGATAATATTTGAATTATTATTTTTATCTCCTTTAATACTTTGAGCTACCTCCATCTTTCTACATAATCAAGAGAATTTCTAATGCATGACATTATCTTTCTACCACATATAACGCTCAACTACTACTTCTTGAACCAACATGTATTACAACATTTCATATCAATGCAAAAACTATGCATTCCTTTCTTTTAATTCTAATTCACAATATTCAACCTCTATAAGGTAAAATTTTGTTATGTTTTCAAGAAATAATGAAATATATTGATTACATTTTGATCGAAAAAATAAGCTTCATATGGCCATGAATATTAGGCGACATCAATAGCCGACTGCGGCAAGGACTCCCACAGTGTGCGAATAAAGATTTTGGAGGTTTATCAATGATACTAGTTGGTTATTTAGCTCAACTACCCTTGTTAATAATGTACTAAAGTATATTGGAAACTCAATTGACCACACACTATGGAACAAATTTGATGCTATTATAATGTTAGAAACTAATTTCTATAAACAAGGTTGTACTTCATCACAAATCAGGTTTAAGAAATTGTTATTGAACATTAGAAACTCATACGATACAAAAGAAGATTGGAGGCTTCTCATGACTACAACATCATCTTATAATTCTGTTTAAGAATAAGATACATTCAAGACATACACTCATCTATATGCAACCAATAACTTAGAAATTGTACATAAAAGTTCCACCCTGAAAACTCTAAGCATACCAATGGCCTTGAGCATGCTTCAATAAAATAATCACGCCAAAAAAAGTACCATACATAGTACATAAATTGAACAAAAAAATTATTACGATGAAGGTGTCCCCCCTATGGGAAAGGGCTTTGTGGACATTCACAGGACTGTGTTAAATTTGACATCTATTTAGATGGTATCTCAGTGTGATTTAATTTGAGGTTCTAAATGACAATTATGATGGCCATGTAGATGTTTTTAGTATTCTAGGCTATTTTGAGCAATTTTTTTGTTACATTCCTGACTATTTTCAGCAGTTTTGATTTTTTGTTTATTGCATACTAAATAGAGGTTTGTGTTTTTAGTTTAGCATGCAAAAAACTACGTATATTTAGAAATACCATGGTCCTCGTCCTCCTACTATGCATGGCACTTTGATATCCAAGCCACTTTTATCTCTCTGAAAGTACAACATAGAAAATTCCAATCTTTATAAATAAAAACCGAGCCCCATGTTAGAAGATAATTTTTTTCTTTTTACCTTTTTTGGTTTTGTTGTTCTTTGGATATGGTTGGGGTTAATCGATCAAATGTAATTACCTGTCTGGTTTTTCCCTGACTTCACTATTACCATGTACAAGAAATTCACATACAATTACAACTAATGAATTTTATTTATTCAGGGATTATGTTTAAGTGCAAGATTACAGCCATGGATCCCTCTTCTATGAATACGATGGAGTTTCAGAATTTCTTAGAGGATTTTTTTAAGTGTACCATTCATTTCTAAATGTATGGTCACTCGTCTTAGGAGTTGTGTAATGGGTTCTAATGTGAATACAATAGGGTTTTAAATAAAATTCAGGATTTCAAATTAAAATTAGGGTTGGAGACAATATTTTGAAGGATACTAGATTGATCCTTATAGATGATTGTAATGATTTGAGGACTTTTGAGGTTTTAAACTTTTGTTTTTGTGTTGCTAATTCACGCTACCAGTAGAAAGAGTTATGGGTTCCCCTTTTATTGCTCACATGAATGAAATCTTGTTTCCAATTTAATAAGAGCTTTGGGTAGAGCCAAGCCAACGGTCATGGGATTCTGTGAATCTATTTTCAAACTCCTAGGTATGGTGCTCAAACAAGGCTTTGGAAGAATCCAAATTCATTGGTTTTCTAGGTGATATTTTTTTGTAATTAATTTATGTAGGTTAAATTGCAATCATATGAAGCTTTTTTTCAAAACTTCTTATTGATATCAAAGCTTTCTCCCCTGATAATATTGTAGTGGATATCATTCTACCTTAAAGCTACAGTCTTTCTAGGATGAATGCTAATTTCTGAAGTTGAATTATTTTGAAGTCACTATGTTTATAATCCTGTAAATGCCACTTTTTTTTGTGGGTGGGGATTCTTCATTTATTACTTCCACATGTTGTGTTTGGGTTTCAATGCTTACATTGTCATCAACTCTTTGCAATGCCTCTTGGGATTCTAAGAGTGCTAGGACCACGAATATCTTGCAAATTTCATCTAAATTCTAATATTCAAATATTCAAGCATAAAGAATATTTTGCCTCAATGGTATGCACTTGACTTTTTCTCCATGGCTGGTTGAAATTACTTAAGCAAGTTAAAATAAGAGCAAAACAATGCAGGATTCAAAAATTATTCTTTCACTAAAATTCCATGCAATTGAGGAATGAAAGATAGGGATAGATGAAATAAATATATAAGGGCTTAAAATCCACTTTTTGTATCCACTTTAGCCCATCATCTATATGGGTTCTTACACTCTATCTAATTAATTGTCAAGAATTCTCAATGAAGGCCATTTGAAGTAAGTAGCAAATCTCATGATTAAATGTCTTTATTAACGATATTATGGAGGCTAGTCCTCATCCAATTTGTGACTAATAAATTTTTGGAGTAAGTGTTTTTCAATTCCATCCATGACTAGCAAGGAAATCAACACCTTCATTTCTATGCAAACTACAACAGTATTAATAAAATGTGTTGCAAGAGCTATTGCCTCCACTAGTAACCCTTGTAAATGGTAATTTTGAATTTAATCTTTCCTACATTTGAGCCTTTATCTTGAAGAGGTGAGACCTATAAGAGATTCAATTTTTTCTTTTTTATAAGCGAAGTTGCCAAATTCAAATTCATTAGCTATACATAAAATAGAAATAGGTGTGTAATATAAATTGTTCTTATATTGCCAAGTACTCTCATTAAATAGATAATATTAGTTAAAGGGACATAAGCCTTTGTTACATTCTAGATGGGGATTGATAGACAAGAAAATGGAGTTTATGAGGTTATGACATGTATTTGCATTTTAGACCTTGTGAAATATTAAAAAAAAATTGCTCCACTTGCTTAATAAGGTAAGCAACCACGTGACAATTAACTGTTCAATAATATTAGTGAATAATTTTTCAAAATTTTGAGCTGACGAAGCTTAGGGAATACGATCCACATTTGGAACACTTGGATGTGGGGGACTAATATAATTAATTCCACGAGGAATACTCTACTCAATAAATGGAGAAATCCCAATGACCAAAATCAAAAAACTTATACCATTCAAAATTCGCATTGCATTGTACATATACCATTGCTAGTCTTATCTGTTGGTGAGAAAATTATGTTAAAAACCAATTTATGGATAGAGGCTAGACTATATAATGGAGCAATCGAGCAAGTACTTTACATTGTTTACAAATTACACTCAAGACCACCAACTTTGCATCATTATTAGGTAAACCATAAACATCGAATTGGGGATGCCACATATTATTCGAAAGTTGTGGAATATTCCATTCGAATCACCTCAAGGTAAGACTCAACGATGCTCTAAAATCATAAAGAGATGTCAATGTGCATGTATAAAGACATTGAAGAAAAAAATAACTTACATACTGTTGGTTTGAAAATCTATCGCCTGGGTAGATTTATGGATAAATGAGCCAATAGTGTGCAGGGCATAGCCCCTCTTTCAGTCAGCAAAGTGAAACTGGTTTATTGCTATTCTACCAGCAGGAATCTGTGTAAGTCTCACAATATTCTGCCTACGGGGGTTTGGGATCTCATCCCAGTAGGGGTGTTTCCAACTACGGAAAGAAAGGAATGAAAGAGAGGATGAAGAAAAATCAGATCCAAAGGAAGAAAAGAAATGAATTCCAAAGCAGAAAGGTCAGAGGGTTTATGTTTTGGGATTGGTAGTAAATAGAGCCAAACCTACTTGCATAAACGAATAAAGCAATACTGATGAATAAATGACAAAAAAGAAGAGATAGATTTAACAGAATAAACACACAGATCTGACATAAGAAAATATCAGATGCCCATAAACACATCATATTCAGCACAAAGTCTTAATATTCACATTAATATCTTCTTCTGTTACAAAAAGTACAAAGCCTTTTCTTCTCACTTCTATTTTTCATCTGAAAGATATCCACCCCCTAAATACAACAAGTATTCAAGTATATATAGAAGGAGAGAAGAAAAGAAGACAAAAAGCAAACAAACCACTAATTACAAAAATATCTTACAATAGATTACAAAGTCATTTGTTGACTTTTGACAACTTTGGTGGATGACATCATCCCATGGTGCAACATGGATGATGTCATCATTTGTGTCAACAAATTTTGGATAATTTACAAGGAGAAAGTTGGGAAGAAGAGAGAAACTATTCATTGTCGTCGTCCCGCGGCTGGAAGGGGGTATCCTGCTTTTGCTGCTCGGGTGACGAGATGTGGAACTAGGCACGGTACTCCATGAACTTGCTGATCATGGGTTGAAGTTGATCCTCAGAAGGATCCTTGTGTCTATTGCTGATAGCTTCGCAGGTCTCCCACTCATCTATGAGCTTTTCTGGGAGTTTGGAATAATCATTCTCTGCCTCTATTAAGGTACCCGATGAAGTCACGACACGCCAACAGGTTATTGATGGATTCGGCGTCGAACAGTGACCTCTGGCCCCAGTCCCTGTGAAACGATCTCCTTGAAGATCTGAATAGTTTCCTCCACCTTCCTTAAGGTGAAAGAAGAAGTGAGCAACCCTGGAGACATTCTGAGAACAATCTGTTCCATTTGATGCATTGCATCCAGGGCTACCTCCTTTACTTTGTCAATCTTCTCTAGGACGAACTCCAGCTGATCCACCCGATAATCCAGAGTAGAAAGGATTTTGTTGAGGGCTCTGGGGTGTCCAAAGACGCCAAACTTGACCAGATCTTTGACTGAACAGTCGAGCATTTTCTGAAAGGTCTCGTGTTGCATCCTGGCATGATCCAGCTCTTCGGAGATGGGTCCTGCTATCGCCTGGAGTTCTCTGTTCGTTCGATTGATATTCTGGTACAAATCGGTGAACTTAGCGATAACTCCCTCACTTTCCTTGAGGATTTGGCTCCTCCAGGTGGAAACTGCCATGCCCTGCTCGCCGATTTTAGCATATTCATTGATCTTATCCTGGCTCAGAGGCTCAGGAGTTTCGGTGGCAGTTGTAGGAGGAGCGCACTGCCCATTTTCTGTAAGGCGCGGAGAAGATGTTTATTTTGCTCCTTTAGCAGCCTTTTCTCTTCCTTTGCTTCTTGGAGTTTCTTGCAAAGGGCGTCAACTACAGATAGGGCCTCTCCTTGCAGGCTTTCTGAAGATGTCCCCATCGTGACTTGAGTCACCATGTAATCTGTCGGAGACAGATCCTTTTTATCCTTCAAAGGATTGGGGTATGCAATCTCCATCACTCTCTCCCCTGATGCACTTTGAGAGAAGCGGGTTATCAGTTTTTGACTTCTTGATCCCTTTTGATGGGATGACGGAGAAGTCCATCGGGGGCGATGGGAACTTTCCTCTTCTATTGACTCAGGGTGCTGGGAGACCCAGGCTGGACTTATGGGAGAAGGACCAGAAATAGAGAAGGGGGCAGCTGCAGTAGTAGAAGGGAAAAACGTGGAGACACTTGGAGGCGGCATGGAGAGGGAAGCCGAGGAAGTGCTCATGGGAGGAAGAGATACTGCAGGGGAGGAAGACATAGGAATGGAAGGGAGCTCAGAGATGAGGGAAGAAATGGAGGGGGACAGCTCTGTGCAAGAGAAGAGAAGATGGATGAGGAAGAAGGGGGAACAGTGGAAGATGGGGGAGAGGACACGACCAAAGGAATGGTCGCTTGGGTCACTCGAGGAGGGGAAGGAGGAGAGGGAGAAGGGACAGAAGGGACCTCAATTGTTACAGTCGTGGCCACATCCTGAGTGGATGTGCCTATTGGAACATCTTCCGCTGCTTCTTCTTCTAAGCTTTCCGAGACTACAACCCGTTCTTGTGAAGCGGAAGGAGGGCTTTCAGGAGCTTCCTCTTGGGTGGAGCTGGATTCACCCTCTTTACCTTTCCCTTTTCCCTTTGGCTGTTGTTTGGACCGAGGAGGTACATTGCCCAACAGAGATGTGATGAAATCAACTCCGAGGTAGATGAGACCATTCATTCGGCACCAATGCTCTGTTCTTCGCAGAGTTTCCTTGACCCTTTCCTCAATTGTCTGAGGTGCTTTGGTCCTAGTCAATCGCAGCGAAACGGCCAGTCATCTCCACCTGTATCAAGATACACTTGATCAACTTCTTGCTCAGTAGTTTGATAGCCTTTTGGGACGATGGCCACACCGTACTGGATGATTTCTAGCCAAGGCCTAAGCGGGAATGATCCTTCCTCCTGAGCTCGACCTCATGATATATGTCGATATAAATGTCTTCGATCTGAGGGATGTGGATCGGATCGAGCTTGGCCCTAGGGAGGACAATTCCTTGGGTCAAAGGTGGGCCTGGCTGGGAAGTTATGTTTTAGATTCAGTAGCTCCAGTTCTGCAAACATATCCTTTGCCTTGTGGTGAGAGAGACACGTATACCTGCCCACTGTGAGGGGGAAAGGAGTTCCACCCTTCTTTCTTTTGAGACACTTCTCATGGTAGGTGATAAGCTGTCTCGACAAGCTCCAACAGGATTAACTTGGGACCAGCATATCTCGGAAATTTAGTTGGTTCCCCCAAGAAGTTAACTGCCCTCAGATAGGTAAAGGTGGGGAATTGAGTGAACAGGGCCCCCCATTTCTCTGTAGCTGCTACGATGCTCTTGGTTGTATGACCGTGAGTCATATTTGGCCTCAACAGGTAGATGATGAAATAGAAGAAGGCATCGTTGATCTTTGTGAACTGGGGGATGCTATTTTCCAGCTTCAGTTCCGGATAGTATTCATATATCTTAACCTGGGGCCAAACCCCGCACCGCATTAGAGCTGGATAGTCTCTCTCTGAAGCTGCAGCATAGACCACATAGGAGTTCATATAGAACCTCCCCATTGTGTTGAGTTGTTGGAGTTACTCCGATATTGTGCTGCTTATGATCTCTGCCCACTCAAAGCGTTGATCGGGCACATTTTTGTTCATTGTTTCTAGGTACCGCAGCATCCACTTGTGAAAATAATGGGCATCAGGAAGCCCAAAGACTCTGCTCAGGAACGTGATTGTGTCACTGAGTTCCTCTGAAAAGTCACTGCGATGAATGACTTGTGGCCACCGAGTCACCACCTTTTTGTTCTTTAGGTATACTTCGTTCATCAGTTGCATGCACTGATCCTCATTTTCATCCCAAGCCTTGATGCAATCTTCCTGGCTTATGGCCACAAAGTGCCGGTGGTGAGGGATGCCGAGCATTATTTCGAAGTGGCGGGCAGTGAGGTTGATTATGACCTCGCCCTTCTCGTTATGGACACATCTTGTGTCTTTGTTGTAGCATCGGGCTACTACCATCATAAACTCATTGTTCACAGGCACTTACAGGGATCCCGCCAGCAAAATGTAGCGCACTGCCTATCAGTTTGTCCATCCATGGACTTCTTGTGACCCTCTGGGTTCTGGCCCAGAAATCCTCCATATCAATATGACCCAGTTCTGAGTCTCTGATGTCTAGGTCACACTCTGCTTGGGACTCGGGCATCCTGACCCTCTGATACTTGTACTTCATTTCTTCTTCTGTGAGCTTGGCTTTACCCTTAGATTTGGTAGGTCTCTTGCTTGATGTTGACATATGTAACTTTGAACTCAGTTGCTGATCTGCAAGAATAAGAAGTGAAACCCAACACAAGAAAGTCATATCAGCTATTTGATCTTCCATTAAAGCATCAACAGAAGAAAGAGTTAGTGATTTTAAGGCCTCAGGGCGCAGGGCGCATGAATACTATAGGTTACAGGGCTAAATAATAAGGCGCACAGGAAAGGGCTGCTGCAAGGGATAAATCAGTGCCAAAGGGCGCATGGCGCATGGACACTGCAGATTGCATTTTTTGTTGTTGTAAGCAGAAGTGTGCCTGCACCATATGTATACATTTTATAAAGGGCGCACGGATATTTTTCATGTTACACGGGTGCAGGATGCACCAAAGGGCACGAGCTTAATGCGTGTAACATCATTTTTTCATGCACCATAGGGGAACTTGGCACGGCGCATGGAAGGTCTGCACAACATGATGTTGTTGTAATAATGGATGCGCCTGCGCACTGCTTTAACAGTTGTACTTGGCGCATATTAACTTAATGTTGCATACATGCAGGGTGCGCCAAAGGGCACATGGTTTTGTAATGCTGCACGCAAGTTTGGTGCACCAAGAGGGCACAGGGAAAGCGGTTGCAACAAGCGAAAGAAGTGTGCCTTGAGGGTGCAGGTGTTCTTTATGTAACAGGTAGGGGATATGCGCCATTGGCGCGACTGTATATTATGTTGTAGGGGTGACAGATGCGCCAAAAGAGGAAAAATTACAGTCTTTCTTTGAAGCTTTGATTCTTTCTCTGAGGTGTTCACATGTTGATAAGCTTCCTTTTAAGGGTACCTTTGGGTGATGAAGAAGCTAATAATAAGAGTTCCCAGCCATTTTTTCAGGACAGAGTTTTCCCCTTTACCAACAGATCTGGAAAGAGGGGGAAATGCATGAGGAAAAATAGAGAAAAACAACAAGGAGGGGGGGAAGTTCATGACTTCATAGCCAGGTAGTTGAGTTCATGCTTTGACAGATCTTTCTAATCACACAAACAAGCAACAAAACACAAAACACCAAAACACACAAAAGCACAGAGGACCTCTTACCAGGATTATATAATAGAGAAATGTGAAACCGGGTCCACGACGTGATCGAAAATGACAGGGTGGGTGCGCTGACAGGTACAGAGAAATTCACGTGATTGTGTCGGATGAAAATGACAGTGCAGACGTGCCTATATATAGGCGAGGTGGTAATAAATGCGCCACCAACTTTTTCAAGTGGCGCATGAAAAGCACTGTCAACACAAGAAAGCATGCGCCCTTTGGCGCATCAAAACACTTTCCAACACGAAGTTATGTGCGCCTTTGGCGCACCGAAAGTGATGTCGACACAAGAATATGTGCGCCATTGGCGCACCAAAAAGTGGCGCAGCAAAAGTTTTGTTGACATGAAGGCGCATGCGCCTTGGCGCATGCAAGAAAGGTGCAACATAGTGAGGCACACCAAAATGCCTATTGACACCTCAAACCGTGTGCCAAAGGACTTAAAGGGGGTGCATGAATATTTGATGTTGCAAGGACATTATGTGTGCCCGACCAAAAAAGACCAAAAATGGCTAAGTTCGGAAAACTAGATTTCCCGGGAAGGGATTTTTACAACGTTCCGAAAGCAAGGAGTCCCTGACGAGGGACCGGAACAAAATTTGGGAGGGTTATCTGTAAAATTGCCCTTGCCAATTTTACGAGATAACAGCTGGCTCTTTCTGGGGACTATCCCTGAGCAAACCTTAGGGGTAGAGAATCCCAGATCTCACGTGCCTATCCATTGGGTAACAGAGTCAAAAACAATAGGGATACTGGAAAGGGAAACACATAACCAACAAAAGAAAACACATGACAAAAACAAACACACAACTGAAGCAAACTGTACAAAGAAGAGAGCAAGCTCTACTTCCTGAAGATTTTCAGATGTTACCTGCTATAGGGAAGCGGGAGATCAGTTCCATCCAGATACAAGAGATAGAAACTATTCTCTCCGTTGAGTTGCTTGATCTTGAAGGGCCCTCTCCATAGGGAATCAAACTTTCCGTGCATGCCCTTTGGCTCTCTTCGTTTGTCCCCACAAAAGGACGAGGTCTCCCACCTGGAAATTTCTTTGCTTAGCTTTTTTATCGAACAATATTTTGACCTGATTCTGATGTTCGGTGATCTTGTTGACCACCTTTACTCTCTTTTCTTCGAGCTCTGCTAGGTACATGATCCTCTTTTCAAGGGAATTTTGAAAAGTCTCATCTTCAATTGCCCGTGCCAAGCGCAGAGTAGGGATTTCAACAGAAATGGGAAGCTCGGCATCGGTGCCATATAACACTTGAAAAGGTGACATACCGAGAGATCTCTTGGGGGTAATGCGGTCTGCCCACAAAGCATCGTATAAGGACTTGTGCCACATTCGTTGATTCTCATCCACTAGCTTTCGTATGATGGTCACTAAGTTTTTGTTACTAGATTCTACCTGACCATTTCCCTGAGGGTAATAATCCGAGGCTGTGAGCTAAGGTTATTCCGTATTCATAGTAAAAACTAATAACTTCTCGTGAGGAGAAGTTGGAAGCATTATCAGCAACAATCTTGTTTGGAATGCCAAACCTGACAATGATATTTTCTTTGATAAAACTATAAACAACCTCGAAAGTGGCATGTTAGACAGGTATGGTTTCCACCCACTTGGTGAAGTAATCTGTTACTGTTAGGACATAACTATGTCCAGTACTCGATTGGGGATTGAGTGCACCGATAAAATCAATTCCCCACTACTTGAAGGGTTCATTAACAACGACCGGCTTGAGGGGAAAAGTAGCTAGCTTGGGCTTGCCGACGAACTGCTGGCAAGGCTCACACTTTGCTACCCAGGTAGCTGTATCTTGGAAAAGCGTCGGCCAATAGTACCTGGCCCGGATGATCTTGTGTGTTATCACGGAAGAGGAGAAATGGCCCCCGTAGGCTGAATTATGAAAACTTTCAAGTAACTTCACTTGTTTTAGCTCGTCGACACATCGCAAGAAGACGCCATCTATTCCACGTTTGTATAAACCATCATCCCAGATGACATATCTGGCTTCTCTGAGCTTTATAGCGCGCTTCTCTTTTACAGTTAGGTGAGCTGGGCATTCATCGTAGGTGAGGAAGAAAGCAATATTGGAATACCACTCATCACTGGTTACGATGAATAGGACCATAGGTAGTGAATCAGGTTTCTCCAACAGGCTTTGCGCTTCATTGGTGCAACCATCTTTTCCTCCGGAAACTTCTGACCCTTGGTTTTCGGCCATAAGTTGACATAGGCCTTTGCCTCTTACCAACTTAGTTGGTTTTATATCCAGATCGTACTCCTGGACCTTTGCAATCCAATTTCCTCGCAAGCTTCCTAACTCCTGTTGAGTTAAAATTGACTTGACTGCTGTGTCAGGGACCAGCACTACTGTATGAGAATTTAAAATGTAATACCTGAAGTTTTTTACTGCTTTGACAATGGCGAAGGCATGCTTTTCCAACTGAGACATTTTTAATTCGTGAGGCTTGAGGGGAGAGCTCATGAACGCAATCGGAGATTCAACATCCTCAGAATTCTTTTACATCAAGATGGCAGATACAGTATGCTCAGATGCATAGCTATACATGATAAAATCCTTGGAGAAGTCGGGACATACCAGAACTGGTGCGTGAGCGACAAAAGCTTTTATTTCTTCAAACGACCTTTTCCCGTCCTTGCTCCATCGGAAAATTGGTGACCCTTTCATCATGTCTAATTTATGATGAGTCTTTTCAGCAAAGTCGGGAACAAAGCGCCTGAGAAAGTTCACCTTTCTGAAGAAAGAATGAACGCCGGTCTTGCTTGTAGGCAAAGTGAGGTCCTGAATAGCCTTAACTCTTTCAGTATCTATCTTCGTTCCTTCTTTGCTAACAACATGTCCTAGCAACTTTCCTTCTGTGACTCCAAAAATAGACTTTTTTGGGTTCAGGGAAATCCCATGCTCTCGGCATCTGGCCAATACTTGCTCTAGATGATCACAATGATCATTTCGTTGTTTAGAGAACACAGTTAAGTCATCCAGATAAACCACAATGACCTTTCCCATCATACCTTTGAATGCAAGGTCCATGGCCCGCTGAAAAGTGGCGCCAGCATTGGTCAGGCCAAAAGGCATCCTGCTGTAGGCAAACGTACCCCAGGGAGTAGTGAATGCTGTTTTAAATTGATCTTCAGGCGAGACTTCAATCTGATTGTAGCCTGAAAAACCATCAAGCATGGACAACATTTCTGATCCAGTTACTGCTTGTAGAACTTGATCCATTATAGGAAGTGGGTAGTTATCCTTTAAGGAAGCCTGATTCAGGTTTCGAAAATCTACGCATATGCGTATTTCCCCATTCTTCTTGCGCAATGGCACAATGTTTGCCACCCAAGTATTGTGATGGATAGGAAAAATGATCCTCGCATCCAGCATTTTCTGAATTTCATCCTGGATAGTACCTGAGATCTTAGGGTTATAATGCCTCTGCTTCTGGCGAAAGGCTTTGATGCTCTCTTTCAATGGAATGTCATGTTGGACGTCCTTTGGCTTAAAAGACTTTAGATTGGCGTAGGACCATGCCAATACATCCATGTATTTCTTCAGCAGTTTGACAAACTTCCGCTTCTCTTCAGGTGTGTAACATTTTCCAATGTTCACAAACTGCGGATGTTCTACCGATCCTAAATTAACCGGTTCAGTTTCTGGGGATGAGCTAGCATCATCTCGCCTTTTCTTTTTTACAAAATGATCATGCCTATCGAATAACCACTCTAAAGAAACCAGGCCCTTCGGAATTTTATTTCCTTTGAGCTGACATATGCCGTCGTTTCCTTCGGATTCATCCTTTTGACCGGTAACTGATTCATAGCACGTAGAGGTGGATCCTTCAAAGTGAAGTTCCTTAAAATTTTCTGCCTTTTCTAGAAAGGCAATGAGTTGATTGTCATCATTGAATACTTTCCAATGCTGAGAATTTTTCGGCACACTTGGGCGGAAAACCACCTCAATGGTGTATTTGTCTGTTTTCAAACCTGGGTGAGGAAGCATGAGGGATGCTGAAATGGCTAATGAATCGGCCATGTCATTCTGAGCTCTTGGGATGGATTCTATTTAAAAAGTGTCAAATTCTTCGATGTTGTCCCACACCACGTTGCGTCAGTGCCTGAGCCTCTCATTCTTTACTTGATATATCCTCTTAACTTGATTCACGACTAGCTCTGCATCACCTTGTACTTTCAGATTTTTGATCCCTCTTTCCTTTGCAGCTTGCATGCCAAGTAGCAGAGATTCATACTCAGCAGTATTATTTGTGTTGAAAAACTGCAACTTGAAAGAGAGAGGAATAATCTCCTCTTTGGGAGATATTAGCACGGCTTCGGCGCCACACCCACTGGTTGCGTAGCTACCATCAAACTGCAAAGTCCAGATCTTATTAAGATCTTCTTCTTGGACGATAACAACCATTTTTTCAGACTTGGTAGATAAGAAATAGTTCTCCATTCCTGATGATTCGAAAAGAATTTGAGCTTTTGGGTCCTCAGAGTTAGTAACCAAGTACTTATTTTGTGATTATGGCTCCAATGTCTGCATTACACCTTTGACGGAGATTCTAGCCTTAGACTAGTCCATATGAATCTCCCCACCAACTTCATTGCAAAAAATTCTTCCCAGCAAAATTCCATAGGCTGCTGGAATGTCGGCAACGAGGACGGTCATCTTTACTCTTTTCTCTGGGAACGCTGCAAATGCAAACTGCGCATCTTTGATTTGACCAATCAACGGAACCTGCTTGGTTTCCAAGGAATAACATCTGCCAAAAGTCTTGGTAAGGGTAAGGCCCAAAACATGGGTGACTTTTTCTAGCATGATGTTATCAGAAGCTCCAGAATCAATTATGCAGTTACTTAATTTGTGGCCATTGATTAGGAGGGAGAGATAGAAAGGTTCTATCTTGCCTGATGTAGATGTTGAGGCAACATTTATGCGGGATGTAGGAGGAGTGGAAAGGATTCTTTTTAGGGGGATCTGGGGAGTTACGACATCTTAAATTTGAATATATTTGGTCAATATTACAAGTTGTTTGGGATTTGACTAAAGATATTCGGTTTCAGACATTTGGATCTTAGTCTTTTTAGCATGATCTATGATGTCAAATGCGGCTAAGGGTTTATCTAGTGAAGGAATGAGTCCCTCACTTTGTGATGGTAGGGTAGGATTACTGGTCTTTATGGAAATAGAAGAACGTTGATTTGGAGGAGAGATGGGGGGAAAAGATTTCTTTGCAAAAGACTTAACAGGGGGTTTAGTAGGGAGAGGATTACCTCTTTTAGCAATGGTTGGAGGTGTGTTTGACACAACCTTCTCTTTCTGCACGTGGGCAGCGACCTCTGCTTCTTTTCCTTGCGAGCGGGTAAAAACAGCATATGATTGTCCACTTGCATACCCTTGTGTACCCTCTTCTTCATCAAATTCTTCCTCATCAAACTCCATATACCCGATAGTAGAGTCGTCAGTCGGCTCACCGACATCTTGATCATCTTCGCCTTGAGATGAAGGTTCTTCGTAATTTTGTTCCTCTTCTTCCATTTCGACTAAGGCGTTGACCGGGGGAGCCTCAAGTACCAACCACGGAGCAGTTGCAGGTAAGTGCGGCCTTTGAGGAACATTGTTGGAAGAGAAATTCCTCCATGGGATATCTCGGTATGAGGAATTGGGGGAAGCTTGGGCTAACTGCTTCTTTAATGCAAGCAAGTCGTTCGCCATCTTTTGAAATGCCGAATCAGACGAAGTAGTGGGAAAAGGGCCCGAAGATTTAGGCTTAGATGATTCCCTTTTTAATTCGTCAGATATTAGCAAGTTATCTTCAATTCTGATGGCAGCGGCCTAGGAAAGAATCAAGGTAGCCACTTGTTTTTTACAGGAGCAAGAAACTTACTTTTGAGCTCATAGCATTCACGAAGAAACACTTATGATTTTCCGGTGTTGGAAGCATGGCAACAGGGACACGATTGATCAATGCATTGAACCTGGTGATAAAATCACGCATGGTCTCATTGGCCTCCTTTTTTAGGTGAGTGATCTGTGATAGCAATGCAAATGCATCTTCTGAAGGCTTGTACCTGTCTTCAAAAGCATCCCGCAAGGTGGCCCAACTGGTAATAGATCCGGCTGGTAAATGCTGAAACCATTCTGCTGCAGGACCTTGTAAAGTTTCCAAAAAAAGGTGAACCGACACATCTTCATGGGTTACATCTAGGATACTGCATGACATGATGAACGTAGATATGTGTGAATCCATGCTTTGGTTCCTGCTCCCATCAAATTTGAGAAAAATCTTTCAGTTTCCGTGTGGGAGTGCATGAACAGGATGCGGCAAGGCTAGGGGACCCATAGTATTTCCCCATGGTACCGCCATATGGATGGGTGGGAAAAGAACACGGGATGGAAGTATAGTTCCGCTGAGAAACAAGGCACTACAAAGGGATGCGGAGGCTCCTTGTGAAAACTGGTTCTTTTGTGGAGGTGAGGCACTTCTGGCTGACTGATCAGCTGAACTTAGTGATGAAAAGCATGTCGGTGTTATACTGAAGTTGTGCCTTTGAAGCAGATCGAAAGTAGGATCGACTTCTCCATGAGCTCTCCTGCTGCGAGTAAATGGTTCACCTGCCAGTGTACCTTCCAGATCTGTAATATTGTGGATTAGATTTAAAAACTCTTTTTGGTTGTATTTACTGATTTTCTGATTTTTTGACAAAAACTAGCAGCATGTACTTTTCTAAATATTTAAATTTATCCTCTTATGAAAAACGATTGCAGATTAATGACAAAGAACAACGAGGATAAAATGGTAGTGAAGCTTAGTAAGCTGATTTTCAGATCTAAAGTTGACTTTTTCAAAGAGTTTGAAAATTTGGGTAAACAGTCAAAAACTCAGATCTATGGAAAAATACAGATTTTTATAAAAACTCAGTGAACTAAAGGTCTCCAACTAGGCTAGATCTATGGATCTCAGAAGAAAATTTTCAATTTGGATAACTTTTGCAAAAATTTTGGATTTTGAACAAAAGTTAAAATTTTCAAACAGGGAGTGATTTTTCTGATTTTTTAATGATTTTCTATCATACCACCATCATAGATCAGATAGATCTGTTCGATCCCAAGCGGAGTCACCAAAAACTGTTGGTTTGAAAATCTATCGCCTGGGTAGATTTATGGATAAACGAGCCAACAGTGTATAGGGCATAGCCCCTCTTTGAGTCAGCAAAGTGAAACTAGTTTATTGCTATTCTACCAGTAGGAATCTGTGCAAGTCTCACAATATTTTGCCTTCGGGGGTTTGGGATCTCATCCCAGTAGGGGTGTTTCTGACTGCGGAAAGAAAGGAATGAAAGAGAGGATGAAGAAAGATCAAATCCGAAGGAAGAAAAGAAATGAATTCCAAAGTAGAAAGGTCAGAGGGTTTATGTTTTGGGATTGGTAGTAAACAGAGCCAAACCTACTTGCATAAATGAATAAAGCAATACTGATGAATAAATGACAAAAAAGTAGAGATAGATTTAACAGAATAAACGCATAGATCTGACATAAGAAAGATTAGATGCCCATAACACATATATTCAGCACAAAGTCTTAATATTTGCATTAATATCTTCTTCTGTTACAAAAAGTGCAAAGCCTTTTCTTCTCACTTCTATTTCTCATCTAAAAGATATCCACCCCCTGAATACAACTAGTATTCAAGTATATATAGAAGGAGAGAAGAAAAGAAGACAAAAGCAAACAAACCACTAATTACAAAAATATCTTACAATAGATTACAAAGTCATTTGTTGACTTTTGACAACTTTGGTGGATGACATCATCCTATGGTGCAACATGGATGATGTCATCGTTTGTGTCAAAAAAATTTGGATAATTTACAAGGAGAAAGTTGGGAAGAAGGGAACTATTCATCGTCGTCCCACGGCTGGAAGGGGGTATCCTGCTTTTGCTGCTCAGGAAACTAGATGTGGAACTGGGCACGGTAATCCATTAACTTGTTGATCATGGGTTGAAGTTGATCCTTGGAAGGATCCTTGTGTCTATCATTGATAGCTTCGCAGGTCTCCCGCTCATCTATGACATTTTCTGAGAGTTTGGAATAATCATTCTCTGCCTCTATCAGGTACCCAATGAAATCACGACACGCTAACAGGTTATTGATGGATTCGGCGCCGAACGTGACCTCTGGCCCCAGTCCCTGTGAAATGATCTCCTTGAAGATCTGAATAGTTTCCTCCACCTTCCTTAAGGCAAAAGAAGAAGTGAGAAACCCTGGAGACATTCTGAGAATAATCTGTTCCATTTGATGCATTACATCCAGGGCTACCTCCTTTACTTTGTCGATCTTCTCTAGGACGAACTCCAGCTGATCCACCCGATAATCCAGAGTAGAAAGGATTTTGTTGAGGGATCTGGGGTGTCCAAAGATGCCAAACTTGACCAGATCTTTGACTAAACAGTCGAGCATTTTCTTAAAGGTCTCGTGTTACATCCTAGCATGATCTAGCTCTTCAGAGATGGGTCCTGCTATCACCTAGAGTTCTCTATTCATTCGATTGATATTCTGGTACAAATCGGTGAACTTAGCGATAACTCCCTCGCTTTCCTTGAGGATTTGGCTCCTCCAGGTGGAAACTACCATACCCTACTCACCGATTTTAGCATATTCATTGAGCTTATCCTAGCTCAGAGGCTCAGGAGTTTTGGCGGCAGTTGTAGGAGGCGCACTTCCTATTTTCTGCAAGGCGAGGAGAAGATGTTTATTTTTCTCCTTTAGCAGCCTTTTATCTTCCTTTGCTTCTTGGAGTTTCTTGCAAACGGCGTTAACTGTAGATAGGGCCTCTCCTTGTAGGCTTTCTAAAGATGTCCCCATCATGACTTGAGTCACCGTGTAATATGTCAGAGACAGATCCTTCTTATCCTTCAAAGGATTGGGGTATGCAATCTCCATCACTCTCTCCCCTGATGCACTCTGAGAGAAGCGGGTTATCGATTTTTACTTCTTGATCCCTTTTGATGGGATGACAGAGAAGTCCATCAGGGCGATGGGAACTTTCCTCTTCTGTTGACTTAGGTGCTGGGAGACCCAGGTTGGACTTATGGGAGGAGGACCAGATATAGAGAAGGGGGCAACTGCAGTAGTAGAAGGGAAAAACGTGGAGACACTTGGAGGCGGTATGGAGAGGGAAGCCGAGGAAGTGCTCATGGGAGGAAGACATAGGAATAGAAGGGAGCTCAGAGATGAGGGAAGAAATGGAGGGGGACAGCTCGGTGAGAGAAGAGAAGATGGATGAGGAAGAAGGGGGAACAGTGGAAGATGGGGGAGAGGACACGACCAAAGGAATGGTCGCTTGGGTCACTCGAGGAGGAGGTGGAGAAGGAGAAGGGACAGAAGGGACCTCAATTGTTACAGTAGTGGCCACATCCTGAGTGGATGTGCCTATTGGAACATCTTCCGCTGCTTCTTCTTCTAAGCTTTCCAGGACTACAACCCGTTCTTGTGAAGCGGAGCAGGGCTTTCAGGAGCTTCCTCTTGGGTGGAGTTGGATTCACCCTCTTTACCTTTCGCTTTTCCCTTTGGCTGTTTTTTCGACCAAGGAGGTGCGTTTCCCAACAGAGATGTGATGAAATCAACTCCGAGGTAAATGAGGCCATTCATTCGGCACCAATGCTTTGTTCTTCGCAGAGTTTCCTTGACCCTTTCCTCAATTGTCTGAGGCGCTTTGGTTCTGTCGATCACCGCAAAAGGCCAATCATCTCCACCTGTATCAAGATACACTTGATCAACTTCTTGCTCAGTAGTTTGATAGCCTTTTCGGACGATGGCCACACCGTACTAGATGATTTCGGCCAAGGCTAATCAGGAATGATCCTTCTTCCTGAGCTTGACCTCATGATATATGTCGATATAAATGTCTTCAATCTAAGGGATGTGGATCAGATCGAGCTTGGCCTTAGGGAGACAATTCCTTGGGTCGAAGGTGGGCCTGGCCGGGAAGTTGTGGTTTAGATTTAGTAGCTCTAGCTCTGCAAACATGTCCTTCACCTTGTGGTGAGAGAGACATGTATATCTGCCCACTGTGAGGGGGAAAGGAGTTCCACCCTTCTTTCTTTTGAGACACTTCTCATGGTAGGTGATAAGCTGTCTTGACAGCTCCAACAGGATTAACTTGGGATCGGCGTATCTTGGCAATTTAGTTGGTTCCCCCAAGAATTTAACTACCCTCAGATAGGTAAAGGTGGGGAATTGAGTGAACAGGGCCCCCCATTTCTCTGTAGCTGCTACGATGCTCTTGGTCATACGACTGTGAGTCATATTTGGCCTCAACAGGAAGATGATGAGATAGAAGAAGGCATCATTGATCTTTGTGAACTGGGGGATGCTATTTTCCAGCTTTAGTTCCGGATAGTATTCATATATCTTAACCTAAGGCCAAACCCCACACCGTATTAGAGCTGGATAGTCTCTCTCTGAAGTTGTAGCATAGACCACATAGGAGTTCATATAGAACCTCCACATGAGTTGAGTCATTGGAGCTGATCCAATATTGTGTTGCTTATGATCTCCACCCACTCAAAGCGTTGATCGGGCACATTTTTGTTCATCATTTCTAGGTACCTCAACATCCACTTGTGAAAATAATGGGCATCAGAAATCCCAAAGACTCTGCTCAGGAAAGTGATCGTGTCACTGAGTTCCTCTGAAAAGTCACTGCGATGAATGACTTATGGCCACCGAGTCACCACCTTTTTGTTCTTTAGGTATACTTCGTTCATCAGCTGCATGCACTGATCCTCATTGTCATCCCAAGCCTTGATGCAATCTTCCTAGCTTATGACCACAAAGTGCCGGTGGTGAGGGATGCTGAGCATTATTTCAAAGTGGCAGGCAGTGAGGTTGATTATGACCTCACCCTTCTCATTATGGACACATCTTGTGTCTTTGTTGTAGCATCGGGCTACTACCATCATAAACTCATTGTTCACGGCACTTATAGGGATCTCGCCAGCAAAATGTAGCACACTACCTATCAGTTTGTCCATCCATGGACTTCTTGTGACCCTCTGGGTTCTGGCCCAGAAATCCTCCATATCAATATGACCCAGTTCTGAGTCTCTGATGTCTAGGTCACACTCTGCTTGGGACTCGGGTATCCTGACCCTCTGATACTTGTACTTCATTTCTTCTTCTGTGAGCTTGGCTTTACCCTTAGATTTGGTAGGTCTCTTGGTTGATGTTGACATATGTAACTCTGAACTCAGTTGCTGATCTGCAAGAATAAGAAGTAAAACCCAACGCAAGAAAGTCATATCAGCTGTTGGATCTTCCATTAAAGCGTTAACAGAAGAAAGAGTTAGTGATTTTAAGGCCTCAGAGCGCAGGGTGCATGAATACTGCAGGTTATAGGGCTAAATAATAAGGTGCACAGGAAAGGGCTATTGCAAGGGATAAATCAGCGCCAAAGGGCGCATGGCACATGGACACTACAGATTGCATTTTTTGTTGTTGTAAGCATAAGTTCACATGCACCATATGTATACATCTTATAAAGGGTATGGATATTTTTCATGTTACACGTGTGCAGGATGCGTCAAAGGACGTGAGTTTAATGCGTGTAACATCATTTTTTCATGTGCCATAGGGGAACCTGGCATGGCGCATGGAAGGTATACACAACATGATGTTGTTGTAACAATGGATGCGCCTGCATCGCTTTGACAGTTTTACTTGGCGCATATTAATTTAATGTTGCATACATGCAGGGTGCGCCAAAAGGCACATGGTTTTGTAATATTGCATGCAAGTTTGGTGTGCCAAGAGGGCACAGGGAAAGCAGTTGCAACAAGTGAAGGAAGACGCCTTTAGGGAGCAGTTGTTCTTTATGTTACAGGCATGGTATATGTGCCATTGGCGCAACTGTTTATTATGTTGCAGGGGTGACAAATGTGCCAAAAGAGGAAAAATTACAGTCTTTCTTTGAAGCTTTGATTCTTTCTATGAGGTGTTCACATGTTGATAAGCTTCTTTTTTAAGGGTACCTTTGGGTGATGAAGAAGCTAATAATAAGAGTTCCCAGCCATTTTTTCAGGATAGAGTCACCTTTACCAACAGATATGGAAAGAGGGGGAAATGCATGTGGAAGAATAGAGAAAAACAACAAGTAGGGCGGGAAGTTCATGATTTCACAGCCAGGTAGTTGAGTTCATGCTTTGACAGATCTTTCTAATCACACAAACAAGCAACACAAAACACCAAAACACACAAAAGCACAGAGGACCTCTCACCAGGATTATATAATAGAGAAATGTGAAACCGGGTCCACGAAGTGATCGAAAACGATAGGGTGGGTGCACTGACAGGTACAGAGAAATTCACGTGATTGTGTCGGATGAAAATGACAGTGCAAACGCGCCTATATATAGGTGAGGTGGTAATAAATGCGCCACCAAATTTTTCAAATGGCGCATGAAAAGCACTATCGACACAAGAAAGCATGCGCCCTTTGGCGCATCAAAACACTTGCCAACACGAATTTATGTGCGCCTTTGGCGCACTGAAAGTGATGTCGACACAAGAATATGTGTGCCATTGGCGCACCAAAAAGTGGCACGACAAAAGTTTTGTTGACATGAAGGCGCATGCGCCTTGGCACATGCAAGAAAGGCGCAACATAGTGAGGCGCACCAAAACACCTATTGACACCTCAAACCGTGCACCAAAGGACTTAAAGGGGGTGCATGAATATTTGATGTTGCAAGGACATTATGTGCGCCTAGCCGAAAAAGACCAAAAATGGCTAAGTTCGGAAAACTAGATTTCCCGGGAAGGGATTTTTGCAACGTTCTGAACGCAAGGAGTCCCTGATGAGGGACCGGAACAAAATTTGGGAGGATTATCTGTAAAATTTCCCTTGCCAATTTTACGAGATAACACATACGAAGGACAAAGTGAGTTTTTTAATGAAATAGCCACCCATCTCGCAAAGGACACTAACTTCTTGCACCAACTAGTATCTAACTTAGTGGATGACTGCTTGGGAAGCAAAGACATTATTAAAAAAGTAAATCTTTTCACTTTCCAACACACTCATAAAAATTACAACACACTAGACATATGCTTCAACATGCCATAATTGCACTTAAGGACACTCAACAAATCATCCATGACAAATATTATGAATTTATTTCAATGCACAACAATTAGAAGATAGTATTTATACACTTGTATATACCACATATAAAAGATAAATCTTTGACACCGATATATAAACTGTACATTGTAATAGAACCCTTTCAAATATTGTCATGTTTTCACTATGGAATAAAATATTATTACTTGAATTTCTTTCAAGTATCATATTTAGAAGACCTAATTTAGAAACACATTTTCAGCCACGTCACAATTACACTCCAACAAGTCAAACATCGTGCCATTACAAAAAAACACATAACCCGCTCATTCAATGCCATTCACCCACTTCACACGTACGTTACAAAATACAACTAGTTTCGAAATGGTTTGAATACAAGCCCTCGTGATTGGTATTATAAAATAATAAATCCAGACTTCATAGTGATTGTTTTTTCATAAGCAAGACACGCATCACCATTTGCAAGAAAACCTATGTGATTAAATATACTATGCATACGACAATTATAATTTTTTAAACATGATAACGATTACCGAGTTTCCGTGTGAAGAGGGCCATGCAAGTGGATTACATAACGTGGAGTGGGGCATGCCATTGGTCTTGGAATTGGCTTTACAATGGTCAATTGGCTTTCTCTTCACAGCATGGCCGGCCATTATAACACATAGAGTAGAAAATTCATTTAGTTCTCTAACATAACTCCAAGAATTGCAAGTACATCAAATAATATGGCAATCCCTAACTTGGTGCTGTTACTCTCTAGTCTTTTTGCTATTTTTTTGTTCATGCCATTCTCCACACTTGCCCAGTCAACAGAAGATAGCAGTAGGAAGATTTTTCTTTCTGGATTTATATTTGACACGGCCTCCTTTGCATTCTGGGTTCATGGTTTTTAACTCTCATCAATTTTGAAGTATTGGCATGTGTATATTCTTACCTGTGTTTTGAAACATTATTGTTAAATTGCTTTACAGTATGAAGGAGCAGCTAAAGAAGATGAGAGAGGACCAAGTGTATGGGATACCTATTGTCTTAAATTTGGTAATAAAGTTATCAACATATTTATAAATAATTCAAACCATATGGTAAAACTAAATGCACTAACTATTGATTCATGAAATGCTATTTTTTTCATACTATACATAATTAATGGCAAGAAGGGTGCTTGATTTTAGCAATGCAGATGTTGCAGTAGACCAATATCATCGTTATATTATGTAGTGTCCACTTCTCTTCGACACTTATTATATTTTAATCTCGATTACTGTTGGTTATTTACATGGATATTATTGTATCATTCTGGTTTAGCATGATGATGAGACAATAGAGATACTTTGACTATTGATTGATTTAGATTCATAGTATGATTTGTGTGAATTTCTTAGAGATATATTTTATATTGATGATGATGTGTCGTTGAAATATTTATATAATTCTGACATTCGACATTTTTGTCATATTGAGTAGGATTTAGCAGTGAACTAATCTTGTGACCTTATTGGTATTGATGAAATATAAAATTGACATGTTGGAATTTTAAAATAATAACATTTTTTGCCTAGATGATGATTTAATTTATGTATGGATGATTGTTGACTTATATGCATATATTTTATCTTGAATTTTTTTATGTGGCCACGAGGCCTAAGGAGGTATTGTGTGTTTTGCACGTGATTATATCACAACAATCAAAGGGGGATTGGAGACCAACCACAGCGGAATACTGGGTGGATACAAAAATGGTCACCATAACAACTTGTCTTTTGTTGTGTGTGTTTTATTTGTTGTTAGGGGGTCCCCATGGGGGGATGACCTCCAATTGTGATCAAGAGGTTTGTGTGTTGTTCTTTTCTTTTCCTTTATTTAATTTTTGAGTATGTGCTTTTATGGTGATGTAATTCTCTTTTATCATTAATTGATTTATGTGACTAGATTAGTAAATTAATCATGTTACTAAAATAATTATGGATGGGACAAAAAGAAGTCATTTATTATATTAGATGATTCTTTTGTTTGTGTTTTAAGTTGAGTGTATGTGATCTTGAGTGTTGTACACTCTACATCATCTTGTAAATTTAAATTTTTCCTTAAGGGCCAATTTTGTTGTCCCACGCCTCTTAATTTCTTATACCAACCCTAGATATGGGTTGGGGAGTCAAAAATAGACCTCATTATGTGTTTTAGAAGGCAAAAGGTGAGTTTTAATTGCACTTTCTTACATGTGTTTATTTATTTGTCCTAAAGGATGTGGGTTGCAGTGGCGTGTGTAAGATGTTTTTCATACCTCTCAACCACCCATTTATTATGCCTTGGGGTATGGGTTTGACTTAGTGATGTGGGATGGATAAGAAATGATGTGGCATCCTACATGGAGCCACATCATCTCCCTCTTTTTCCTTTTTATTTATTGGAATTTTTGGAAAGTAAAGGGGGTTACTTGCTTGGCTTTAGATCTTGGATTTTGGGGAATGCTTGCTTGTTGG
Organism: Taxus chinensis; assembly: GCA_019776745.2. Taxonomy (NCBI): domain Eukaryota; kingdom Viridiplantae; phylum Streptophyta; class Pinopsida; order Cupressales; family Taxaceae; genus Taxus; species Taxus chinensis. Next base: position 634,994,260 of record CM034146.1, on the reverse strand, counting down.
ATTTGAAGAGAGCTTGGATTTTCTTGAGTTTGAAATATTTTGGGACTTCCTTAAAAAGTGGAGCTTTACCATGGCAAGGTAGGGTCTTGCACTTTTGTTTTCTTCTTGTTTTCTTGTATGATATGTGTTGTATGGATGTGTGTTCTTGTTTGAAGTGTTGGGTAGTAATTTGTCCTTAGGTTGTGTTGAGATGGTGAAATGGGGATGAAATATTTTGGGAGGTAGAGCTTATTTGTGTGTTTAGGATGGAGTGAGTTTTGGATGCCCCGCTTTGTTATCATTTGCTATTTTGTGCATTGTGGGAGCCATAAGAGAGAGGGAGGTATAAGAGTAAGGGAGACGTAAGAGACATATGTTTGTTGTTTTAGGGAGACATAAGAAATTATGGGGTTGATTTTGTTTTAGCAGTTTCTTGAGGTGGGCATCCAAACCTTTGGGAGGCACAAGGGTATCCCCATATTCCTATCTCTACATGGCTTATTTTAGAGCCATTGTTTTGGGAAGTTGTGCTTAAAAATGGGTGTTTTGTGTGGTTATGTTTCTTGTGTGTTTTTTGCTTGAAAGTAAGTGTGGAACCATTGTATAGTTTTCATTTGTTTGATCCATACCTTATTGCCTTGTGGTTGGGTCTTGGGGGGCAATGAGAAGAATTTCTTTTTCTTCTCATTAGATTTTTGGTTAGGTGGAGAGTGTTGCCTCTCCCCCATATTTTTTGTTGTGATCAAGTGAAGAAAGATGGAGCCTTATTGAATATTTGATACTTGAATCACTTGTAAAATGCTAAACATTCCTCTATTGTAGCTACCATCTTGTAAAATTCCCACTTCAAGTGGAAGAATTAATGTATTACTTTTGAAAGAAAAATTGTATTGATCATTGGTTATTAAGGTTGTAATGTATGAGGGAATGAAAGGAATTTTTAGTGAAATAAATTTGATAAAATGAAATGAAGTTGAAAGAGAAACAATTTTAGTGAGTTAAATTTTTGTATAATGGAATTTAGACTGAAAGGAAAACTACTTAGTCCTCATTTAGTTGGTTTGTTGTCTCAAATGGATGTGCATTTCTTATTGGTAAATTAGTAGTTCTTATTTTAAAACTATTAGAAATCTTGATATAATTTCTTGTGACAATGAATGAAAATTTATAGTTTGTAAAAGCAAAGAAATAGTTACTCCCATGGTATTACATGAAACTTATAGAGTAGTGAAGTAAATTATATTTGTCCATTCCCTTGTAGTGGTTGAAATAAATTTTAAGCTTCATTCAAGTAAATGGTGTTGGTGCTCAAATTTGTCTCGTCCCATTTGACATTGAAAATATTTCAATTTGCGGCCCCTATCATGTTTTATCTTCCCGTGTTGTGCTTGTAATGTTTTTGTCTTCCATTTTGTTGCCGTAATCAATCCTTTCCTGGGCCACGAATCACTTATGGATCCATAGGTTTTTCCTCATTCCTTTGTTCATCCAAAAGAGTCTGCAATTTGGGTGTGAAACTCGGGCTATCCCATTCTTTCCATTTTCCACAGTCGGGAATTGTTGTCCCTATTGTTCTCATCCTAGATACCTACAGAAAAATGAATGTATTTAGATCTAAGGAATGTATTTGAGCCTTGTATCATTTCTAAATCCTCTGTTCTTGGAAAAAAATTCATCTCCCAGCTCAAATGGTCATTTTTCTACATTTTATGGTTTGACGGGCATTTCTCCTAGTCAAATTTACATCTTTGCATTGACAGGGAACGTGGCCTCTTTTGGTTGGACGCAGTTTGGTGGATTACTTCATAATTTTATAAATCACCTCAACTTGAAAACCGGTCTACGTGGAGGAACAACACTCATTTGAAAGATCACTTTTGGGTTTGGCCTTAAAGTTGTGCCAGGAAGACATGTGGAGGTTTCTACTACTTTTCCCAGACTTAGATAATTTTTTATACAGCTGGTGCAGTTTGATAGAACAGAAACATGTGGCAAGCTAGTGCTCATTCAAGGTCTCCATTTTAGGCACCATTTTGAAATTGTGCCATGAAGACACGTGGAGGCTTCCGCCGGGTCTTCCCATACTCAGTTGTTTTTCAAAGGTTTTGGGAATCTGGGACACGTGGAGGAACTGTGCATGTTTGGGGGTCGACCCTTGAGTTTCATTTTAAAGAAGCACCAGGAGGACACTTGGAGGCCTCCTCTCACTTTGCATTTTGCTTGGACTTTACAACGATGCCAAAGGAGATTGCCTTGGACTCTAACACATAGCACCTTCTATTGAGCTTCAAGCCTTCAAACAAATTTTTTGGGCTAGGACATGTGGAGAGCCCGCGCTCTTTCAGGGTCTAAAATTTTGGGGACTATCTCAAAGTGCATCATTGTGATGAATGGTTGTTTGAAAAGTCAAAATGGGCAGGGAAACGGACCATCGGGGGCAACTTAGAATTTTTTCCTCTTATTCTCAAAGGGGTTAAAATATCAAAAATGGCTCACAGGCCCGATAAAGGATCAATCAAAGTTTATTTCAAGGTCAACGGTAGAGGTGCGGACCCTCGGGGAAAATTTGAAAAAAAAAATTAGTAGAGAAAGAGTTAAAAGTGAAAAAGGAAGCGCGGTTCCGATGGGACCCACATTGGGACACGTGTTAGGCCCATTTTTCAAGGGCGGAGCTGTGGGGAAAACTTTGAAAATTTTCCCTTTTCCAAAAAAGAGGTGAAGTGGTAGAATTTGGCCACAGTTCCTTTGGGACCCACCTTAGGACACGTGTCAGGCTCATTTCTCAAGGACGGAGATGCGGAGTAAAATGTGAAAATTTTACTTTTTTCCAAAAGTTGTAAAAGGAAAAAGAGAACCTGCAGGCCCACTATAAAATTAAATCTTCCATGTGGACGGCCCAAATTCAAAGTAAAGATCAACAGAAGCTATGTGTCTGAATCTGATTTTCCCCCCATTTTTACTAAAAAGACTCCTGGAAGTGTGAGTCTTCATGATTTCATTGGTATTTCCTACATGCCAAACAGAGAGGGGAGTTAATTTTGATATCTAAGTTTGGTGGGGGAGATCTTCAGATGTCTATCACCATTAAAATGATCTGGCTATTGGGATCAATATGATCTTCCATTTTTCTTCTCTTGAGCATGCAAAGAGGTAGACTTGAAATATTAGGGGCGGAAGTGGTTGGAAAATAAAAGGAAGAGTGATTTGCTAGAGGAAGGAGTTGAATGCAGGAGATATTTGAAGAGATCTACCCCCTGAGCACCCGGTGACTTTTTGTAGATTTGATTCTGGGAATCGCGATCGTAATCATGGCAAGCACTGCTGCACTCAATGGTTTGGTTTTTTTGGGGGAATTTTTTTATTGCAAAATGTTATAAATGGCATGATTTTTGCCATAAAATAGGTTGGAGTGTTAGAGGTCGAAGAAAATTCTTAAGAGGAAAATTTGACAAAGTATGTCTTTTGAGAAGCCGTCTGAGAAGCCTATATATCTCTTTTTGTTTTAAATTTGATCGTGTCAGGGTGGTTGCAAGTGTATAGATCCATTGACAAGCTCTGAGATTGTTCTAGAAACTTTCCCCTACTGATAAATTTAATCAAACTCAAGTTATCTTGTGTTGATCTTGATAAAAATGTGTTTGTTTCATTTATTAATGTCTGCAAATAGTTTTTCTTGTTCTTGTTGCAATCTTGTATTGAAATATTTCTTAATCACATAGGTTTCAATCCTTGTGACAGTTTAGTGGCATCTGTAATTTCATTTCTTTGAAGATATTTCATCTAGGAGTGAAATAAATGATTTAAAATCACTTTTCTTTCATCTGTTGACAGAGATTGTCTGTAAGCCTCTAGGTGTACCTCAGGTGTGACTGGGCTTAGATCTTGATGCTTTATTGGGTCTTCCAACTCAAGCCTTTGTGTTAGAATCTCATAGATTGTGTGAAAAGTGCTAATCTGGGCCTCCATTGAAGCATATTCTAAAGGAACATTTTAGCTATTTTGAAGCATTATGTTGTCTAAGCTTTCCATTTTGTAAAAAATTTCAAAAGTCTGGGAAAACAAGTTCATTCTACCTCACCTCCCTCCAAAAAAATCATTTAAAACAACCAATCCTACCCATACTACCCCTATTTTTCATGTATGTATATAAATGCATAATCTTTACTACCAAAATGCAGAAACAATCAGTATTCCAAATGTCTTTAGTAGCCTGAACCTTTCCTAGAGAATATCTCCACTATCTAGAGTGACAACTCGTGAGAGTTATATTTTATTGCATTGATCATATTTTCTTTAAGGTCTCCTTAAAAACTTCATTAGGAAGGACATCTCCATCTCCCCCATAAACAACAAGCTACAAAATGGTTCTCTTACCTTGGTTGAAAGGAACAACCTAAAATAGTGAGGATAGATCAAATCCTCTTAAGGTGTTACCCACTCCTTTTCAAATCCAGAGTGCAAAAAAGTCAGATAGACTGCTTCCCTGGCTACAAAATGACATACATAATTATCTATCTACCTCTGAGTGTCATGTTAAATCCATGATGTTGCTCGGCCTTTGAAGGAGATTAAATTTGGGTACCAACACGCTTCTAACACCATTGGCAGGGACTTATTTGAGTTGTTGAGACTAATTCACTAATTCACTTCCAGTTCATATCTATTTAGCCCGTCAACAACATGCTTCTTGCACCGTTGTCAGGGACATAGTGATTGCAGTTCATATTCAGATTGTGGTGAACACTTCTTGTATGATCAAAGTACCAATACATATTTTCAAGAATCATTTTATGTATAGGCCTGTAAGAAGTTTCAAAGTTACGAATTCTATGTGCAATATTTCCATTTTCTACAGTTATTGCACTAAGTTTCATTGATAAATCTGAGTAAAGAAGAGTCAAAATCTTTCCTTGTCCAATTTCTAGTGTTGAAAAACATTTGACAAATCATATTTAGTGCATTTTCACAACTAAGGTGGAAATCCTTGGTGGTGATTCCCTGTTGATTTGATTCTTAATGAATACTAGTGTCTTAACCTCTATAGAGTGAGATTTTTTACTAAGCTTTGCAAAGATGGAAGGATGAAGGTCTTTCTTTGCTAGGGACCCTAGTAGGACATTATTTCTATAGCTAGGAAAAGCAAAATCAGAAGGAAGAAAACCCTAGAGAGTTGTGGGAGATCAGCAGATAACAAGAGGGCTCTCCATTGATGAAAGTGATCAGCCTATCATTGAAGACTGTTATTCAAGTGCTTCTAAATCAGGTTGCCTCTTTTTGGAATTGAATTCTCCAACTGGAGAGGGGCCTTCATTTGACTTTGAAAATTTTGCTTCTCAGTTTGCTCCTGTCTTTTCAGAAGTTGAAAGGGATTTCCAAGAAACAAGGCCTTTAGTGGATATCCATTTTGAAAATTATACCCATGTGTTTCAAAGACCCTCTGCCCCTGATCAATTTTTCACCCCTTTAGGGTCACCTCCTCAAAACAACATGGCCCTACCCCCACCTAGACCTCCATTTGTTGTAAATACCTTTGAACTTATAAATTTTGTAGGGATGGTTGGTTATTCAAATGCAGTTCCCTAGGATGTAAGGAATAGACTACCAAAGTTCCAAGGAAACAAAGCTATAACTGGTGATCAACATCTAAACCTTTTTATCAATATCATGGAAGACTTTGACATTGAACATGAAGATGTATATATCAAACTATTTATCCATACTTTGGAAGAGGATGCAAGGGACTTGTATAAAATGTTACCAGATAATTCCATTGATTATTGGACAGAGATGAGCAATGCATTTAGATTGCAGTATCGTGATAGAACTAACCCTAGGTTTATTTTGACAGAATTTGAAAACATCAAAAAGAATCCTAATGAGTTAGTACATGATTTCAACACAAGGTTTAATAAGACCTTGAGGATATTTTCTGTTAGGACAAGGCCATGTGATGAATCCTATTTGATCAAATATTCAGATGCGTTTGATAAAGAAGATGCTTACTATTTGAGGGACAGAAACCCTACTAATTTTAGGCATGCCTTTACCATGGCTCTAGAAATAGAAAACAACATCAAGGAAATTGGAAAGCCTCCAAAAAGGGAGGGTGTAAAACTAATTAACCCAGAAAAAACCTCAGATAAGCAAGGCTACTAATTAGGACGAAGTTGTGAAAACTTTGGCAGGGGCTATCAAGGAAATATCATACAAATTAGCCCAGGAAGAGAAGGGGATTGGGCAAAGCTCACAAGGTCAACACAAGCGGCATGGCCAAGACAGGTTCACAAATCACCAAAGATCTGATGACAGAGGCAAGGGACCTGTTGGATTTGGAAATAAGCAGCCCTAAGGAAGAGAAAATAGAATGGTGCTTGATCTTTTGGCTGTTAGAGTTGATGTTGTGGAGGAGACAAACGTCATTGATTGGTGTGAAAAATGTTTCATGCCCCATGCTCTGTGTAAGGAAGATCAACAATAAGAAGAAGAAGTTGATAATGATATTGATGATGATGCTTGCATGATGGAGATCCCTGCAAGTTCGCCAAGGGAAGCAACTTCAACTGAGGTAATAAGTGCTAGAACTGATGTTGTTTTTTGGGATTGCATCCACTAAGTACCTCTTCTTCTTCCCTCTCATACTTTAGAAGTAGACACTATACAAGATTTTGAATTTCCCACTAATGATTTTGAATACTTGAGGGCATTAATGATTGAAAATTATGATGGAGGAGTTCCTTTAGAAGAAGATAGGAAGCTATTAATGAATGTTGTAGTTGCCAAAGAAAAGGAGCACAATACTAGAAGTAAATCTGCCAAGGGGCCACAAGCCAAGTCAAAATTTCCAGTGCTTACCAAAAAAACCCCAAAGAAAAATTCATCTGGCAGAGAGCTTATTTCCCCAAGAAAAACTTGTGTTCCTCCCCATGCCCAAACTAAAAGAATCCCATTCCAATTTGATGAATTTCCCAATCTTTCTCCTAGTGTTGCTTTACCCAAATTTTTTCCATATGACATTGCCCAAGTTTTGAGTCAAATCAAAATTCCTGTCCCAATTGTTGAGCTACTTAGGATCCCTTAGCACAAGAAGAGGGCTTTTGAATATTTAGGATTCAAAGAGGAAGAGATAATACAAGGCATAGATGTAAACAAGGTTGAGATTCCCCTTACTGTTGCAGAGTTGGAAAAGCCACAAGTGTTGGAAGGGCTGGGGGAACCACCAGAGGTTTATTTAGGAACTTCTTTGGTTAAATCCCAGCTAAATGTGGATCCATTCTTCACTACCCTGGTTATCAAAGACAAGTTGTTACATAACTGTATGTTTGATTCTAGAGCTTCATGTAATGTCATGCCTCTTGAGGTCATGAATGAATTAGGTATCAAAGTAACATCAACATATGGGAAGTGCACTTCTATGGACTCTAGAGAGGTGTCAGTGGTGGGATGTGTCAAAGATCTGGTTGCATAACTTGTATCTTATCCTGGAAGGAACTTAAAACTTGAGGTAGTGATTGTTGACTGCCTTGCCAAGTGGGGATGTTTTTGTCAAGAAAGTGGGCAGCAAGTGTTGGTGGTAGTGTGCAAATGGACATGTCTTATGCCACTATCCCCATTGAAGGAAACTTGGTGAAATTATATGGAGAGAAAAATATGTTGTACTTGATTGAAGACCCAAGCAATGCATCTTATGAAGTTTTGCAAGAAGATGTTGATCTTAACAATTTTGTGAGTTTTTTGGATTTCAGGGAGTATGAAAGTGTTGAAAACAGAGCTCCTAAGTATGCTATTTTTTTAAGGAATTTGGTCTATGATTTAGCCTTGAAAAATGTTAAAGAATTTGACTTAAACACAATGGAGGATCTTCAAAGAACATGGATGGTTTACAAACTAAACAAAGAAGAAAAAGAGGTATATTTCCAGTTGTTGAAAACATATTTGAACCTTTTGGCATGGTCATATCCAGGATGGTAGGAACTTGAAGATTTTCCTTGATTGTTTTCTTTGGATCAAGATGAGCATCATCTTGTACAGTGTATAGTTTGTTGGTTTGTTTCCTGTCTTTTATGTTTTTTCTCGTTCTGGTCCTTAGTGACCTATTTTTGTTGGTTTCTATGTTCATTTTTAGGAGATGGCTCTGTTTCTCTAATCTGCAAGATGACTCCTTTTCCCAATGGATATTTTTGGCACTTGGTCTACCTTTGTTCTTGTGGCACTCACAGGGAGTTCCCATCCCCGAGCCAGAGCCGATGTTGGTGCTCAAAATAGTCTCGCCCCATTTTTCCTTTGAAAATATATCGATTTATGGCCTCTGTCACATTTCTATCTCCCCGTGTTGTGCCTGTAATGTCTGTTGTCCTTCCTTTTTTTTCCATAATTCAATCCTTTCCTGGGTCAAAGATCACTTATGGATCCATATTTTTTCCTCGTTTTCTGTTCTCTCCAAAAGAGTCTTCAATTTGGTCTGATTCTCTAATTCAAAAACTGGGCTATCCCATTCTTTCCATTTTCCACAGTTGGGAATTTTTGTCCCTTGTCATTTTTTCATCCTAAATACTTGAAGAAAAATGAATGGATGTAGCTCTAAGGAACGTATTTGAGCCTTGTAACATTTTTAAATCCTCTGTCCTTGGAAAAAATTTCATCTCCAGGCTCAAATGGTTGTTTTTCTACATTTTATGGTTTGATGGGCATTTCTCCCAATCAAATTTACATCTTTGCATCAACAGGAAATGTGGCCTCTTTTGGTTGGATGTGGCTCAGCTGGGTACTTCAAAAATTCTATGAAATCAGCCTCAACTTAAAAATTTGTCCACGTGGAGGAACGACGCTCATTTGAAAGTTCACTTTTTGGTTTGGCCTTGAAGTAGTGCCTGAGAGGACACATGGAGGTTTCCGTGCTACTTTTCCCAGACTTAGACAAATTTTTATGTAGCTTGGTGCATAGTTTGGTAGGAATAGGGACATGTGGTGAGCCCATGCTCATTCAGGGTCTTAAACTTTGGGCACCATTTTGAAATTGCACCATGGAGACACGTGGAGGCTTCCGTCTAGGTCTTCCCATACTTAGTCATTTTTCAAAAAATATTTTGGGAGGTCTGGGACACATGGAGGAACTGCGTACATGTTTGGGGACTGGCCCTTGAGTTTCATTTTAAAGAAGCAAATGCCAGGAGGACACTTGGAGGCCTCTGCTCACTTTGCATTTTTCTTGGAATTTTCAACAAGCCAAAGGAGATTGCCTTGGACTCTGACACATGGCACCTTCTGCTGAGCTTCAAGCCTTCAAAAAATTTTTTCCGAGGCAGGACATGTGGCAAGTCCATGCTCTTTCAGGGTCTCAAATTTTTGGGACCATCTCAAGGTGCACCATTGTGATGCATGGCAGTTTGAAAAGTCAAAAGGGCAGGGAAGCGACCATCAGAAGGTAACTTAGAATTTTTGCCTCTTGATATCTCAAAAGGGTTAAAATATCAAAAATGGCCCACAAGCCTAATAAAGGATCAGTCAAAGTTTGCTTCAAGGTCAATGACGGAGGTGCAGACCCTCGGGGAAAATTTGAAAAAATTTCCTTTTGGAGAAAAGAGTTAAAAGTGAAAAAGGAAGCATGGTTCTGCTGGGACCCACATTGGGACATGTGTCAGGCCCATTTTTCAAGGGCGGAGCTGCAGGGGAAAACTTGGAAAATTTTCCTTTTCCAAAAAAGAGGTGAAATGGCAGAATTTTGGCCACAGTTCCTTTGGGACCCACCTTGGGACACGTGTCAGGCTCATTTCTCAAGGGAGGAGGTGGAGAAAAAAATGTGAAAATTTTCCATTTTTTCAAAAAGTTGTAAAAATTCAAAGAGAACCCCCGGCCCATTTTAAAATTGAATCTTCCATGTGGATGGCCCAAATTCAAAGTAAAGATCAACATGATAGCTATGAGTCTGAATCTGAATTTTCCCCCCATTTTTACTGAAACGCTCCTAGAAGTGTGAGTCTTCATGATTTCTTGGTATTTCCTACATGCCAAACAGAGAGGAGAGTTAATTTTGATATCTAATTTTTGGTGGGGGATATCTGGAGACATCTATTTCACCATTAAAATGGTCTGACTATCGGGCTCGATCTGATTTTCCATTTTTCTTCTCCTCGAGCACAAAGGAGACCAGATTTGACAGATTAGGGGTGGAAGTGGTTGGCGAATTGTAAGAAAGAGTGATCTACTAGAAGGAAGGAGTTGAATGCAGGAGATATTCGAAGAGATATTTTCCCCTGAGCACCTGTGAATTTTTGTAGATCTTGATTCTGGAATTGTGATCATGATCATGGCAAGCACTGGTGGCACTCAATGTCTGGATTTTTTTGGGGGGGAAAGGGGGCTCTATTGTAAATTTTATAAATGGCACAAATTTTATTGTGCAAATGGTTGGAAGGTTGGAGTGTTAGAGGTCGGGACTGATTTTTTCTAATGAGAGAAAAGCTTGACAGAAGCCTGTCTTTTGAGAAGCCGTCTGAGAAGCCTGTATATCTCTTTTGTTTTAAATTTGATCATGTCAAGGTGGTTGTAAGTGTACAACCATTGACAAGCTTTGAGATTGTTCTAGAAACTTTCCCCTGCTGATAAATTTAATCAAACTTGAGTTATTCTATGTTGATCTTGAGAAAAATGTGTTTGTTTCATTTTTGAATGTCTGCAAATAGTTTTTCTTGTTCCTGTTGCAATCTTGTATCAAAATTTATCTTAATCACACAGGTCTCAATCCTTGTGATAGTTTAGTGGCATCTACAATTTCATTTCTCAGAAGAGGCTTTCATCTGGGAGTGAAATAAATGATTTAAAATCACTTTTCTTTCATCTTGTTGATAGAGATTGTTTGTAAGCCTCTAGGTGTACCTCAGGCATGATTGGGCTTAGATCTTGATGCTTTATTGGGTCTTCTAACTGAGCCTTCATGTTAGAAATCTCATATATTGTGTGAAAAAGTGCTAATCTGGGCCTCCATTGAAGTACATATTCTGGTTAAAGGAACATTTTAGCTATTCTGAAGCATTATGTTGTCTGGACTTTCCATTTTGTAAGAGTTCTCAGAGATTTGGTAAATCAAGTTCATTCTACCTCACCTCCCACCAAAACTTATTTAAAAACAACCAATCCTACCCATATTACCCTTGTTTTTCATGTGTGCACAAATGCATAATTTCCATTACCAAAACATGCAGAAACAATCAGGATTCCAAATGTCTTTAGTAGCCTAAACCTTGCCTAGAGAATATCTCCACTATCTAGAGTGACAACTCATGAGAGTTAGATTTTGTTGCATTGATCATATTTTCTTCAAGGTCTCCTTAAAAACTTCATTAGGAAGGATATCTCCATCTCCTCCATAAACAACATGCTACAAAAGGGTTCTCTTACCTTGGTTGAAAGGCACAACCTAAAATAGTGAGGATAGATCAAATCCTCTTAAGGTGCTACCCACTCCTTTTCAAAGACAGAGGGCTAGTTAGATCCCATCCCCGGCTACAAAACAACTCACCATGATCTATCTATCTCTAAGCTTCCTGCCAAAACTTGTGATGCTGCTCAGCCTTTGAAGGAGATTAAATTTGGGTACCAACAAATGGAAAGGCCTTGAATCCTTGGGTGATTATTCTTCTTGTCAAATCATATATGGAACCCTTAAAATCTAGTTTAACAAGGGAACTATATAATTGCTAAATGGTCTATAGATCTAATTGAGTTTATAAATGAGTTACTCAGCTAAATCAAGTTCATTTTAAACTAAATATCAAATAAAATGGTAGAGTTAGGTGAAACATAATTATAATCTATCACTTAATAATATTACCATCTCATTTTAAGAGGAATTTATAAGTGTAATCTTAAGTTTACCTAATAATATAAATATCATTATTCCTCTTAATAATATTGGTATTAAAATATTATTATTATTGATAATAATAATAATAATAATAGTGATTTAATAAAAATTTATATTAAATACATATTAATCAATTAAAAAAGTAAAAAAAAAAAAAAAAAATTGAATTTGGGGAAAGCCGTATAGGTTGCAACCTATGCTTTAAGGGGAAAGGGTTGGGGTGGGGTCAATGAACCTCACCCCAACCCCAAAAATTTGAAACATAACCCAATAAACGCCCCCCCCCCCCCCCCCATGGTCATTGTTATCTCAATTCGCCCCCCCCCCCCCCCCCCCCCCCGGAAAAATTGATCAAACATGACCTTGCATAAGAAAATAAAAGGGTCAACTCAGTTCTGCAAGCTCACATTTCAAAGTCAATACTCAGGTTGCAGGAACACTCAAAAGTGGAGGAGCAAGGTCGATGAAGGGGGGCCAATGGTGTCAAAGAAACCAAAGGCTCACAGGAGAAGACAGAAGTCAAAAAGGGCTCGAAATTTTCAGACTTTGTTGCATACGAGTCAACTCAGAGCCAAGAAGCAGGGTTAGCGAAAGCCTCCACGTAGTCAGAACGTGATGAGGCAGTGTTCACTCGAGGCCCTAAATCGGATAAGTATAAGAGAGTCAGCAAAATCTCTCACGTGCCTCAATGGCGTAACTCCAAAGGTTAAGACCAAAAGGTGGTCCCCAAATGAGCGCGAAGCTTCCACATGCCTCATCGACACAATTCCAAGGACAAAATCCAAAGCGAGGACCCCAAATGAGTGCTAACCCTCCACATTGTCAGAGCCTCAAAAAGTTAAATCGGTTGCTGAAAAGTCTAAGGCTGGTGGAAAGAACCACATGTTAACTCAGTGTAACTTTAGAACTCAAATACAGAGCGGGTTCCCAAATGAGTACAGGGTCGCCACGTGTCTAAGGTCTGAAAAAAAAAAAAATCCGTCCATTTAATCAGCTAAGTATAAAATAATCGATGGAAGTCTCCATGTGTCTCATCAGCACACCTTCAAGGGTCAAAGAAAAAGGTGGTCCCCCAGACAAGCGCTAGCTTTCCACATGTCCAAGGACTAAAAACTAAATAGATTTTGTCATTAAAAATTCCAAGCTCAAGACAGGCCGGTGGAAGCCTTCACGTGTCATCTTGACGTAACTCCAAAGGTAAAATCCAGAAGTAGGTCCCAAATGTGCTATGAGCCTCCACGTGTCCAGGGTCAAACATATGGCCCCGCCAAACAAAAGGGACTTAGCCAAAACACAAAAGAAACAAAGAAAAGCAGCGGAAGGATCCACGTGTCTCTTCGGTGCTCTTTCAAGAGGTGAATCCAAAGGTGGTCCCCAAACATGTGCCATCTCACCACGTGCCTCGTCCATGCGACTCCAAATGTTAAATCTGGGGGCAGTTTCCAAATAAGCGAGAAGTCTCCACGTGTCTCGGGTTAGGCACAATGTATTCGCCAACGGGAGGGACTCAGGTAGAACACAAAGGAAACATAGGAGCTTGTGGAATCCACCACGTATCATTTTGGTGCCATTTCAGGAGTGAAGGGAGGGGGGAGAAACCTTGAGACACGTAGGGCTAGCACGTGGACCTTGTGTGAATAGACCCCAAACCCAAAGCGCCTTTGGACAACCATATATTTTGAATGGAAGCTTGAATTTGAGCAAGAGAAGACTTTTTGGAAAGGTCTCAACATCCCCTAAGCCATGGAAGCCTGAAATTTTAATTTTAGCAAGGTTAGGTGGGTAAAAATAGGAACACGTCTTTCATTCCATTAATATGGGATCCCATTGCTTCAACTACCCAGATCTGGTCTAATTTTCCATCCTTCCTTCTCCAACATGCCAAACAGACACGGGGAGCCAGAATTGATAGATTATAGGTGGATTTGCAGGGCATTGATGGTTGGTGGTTGAGATTTCATAGTAGAATCTGATTTTTTCTTCTTTCTCTCTTGCCTCGACCTTCTATATATTGTAAACACTTCTCATTTAAGAAGGGGAGACATTCTGGGATGTGGGGAAACTCTGTAAAATTTGTTTCCAAACTCTATTTGAGCTATAAGCCTTATCCTACACCTGACAAGCGTATTTGTGCCTCTGAGCAGAAATGTAATGGTATGTGCACCTTCTAGAGCAATAAAGCCATGATTTTGTGGCATTCTTTAACCCTTTCTTGTGTTTTATTGTTTCTCTGTGCCTCTCCCTTTCAGATCTATTTTCTGTGCATGTATTTAATGTTTGCAGGTGTAAGATGTCGTGTTTTATGGAGTTTTGATGGTGGGTTAGGATTTGGGTCTGTCACTTCTGTCTGACCTCCCTCATTTCCCTTTTCCCTGTTTCATCCTCCCTCAGTAGATTATCTCACCTCTTTACTTTTCTAGTGTATCACCACTTTAGTGTAGGCTCTCTTTCACTCTATCTTTCTCTCTGGTCCCTTGGAATGGTTAGATAAGGATAGATTAGTTTTTCCTGCATTAGAATAGATTGTGAGAGGTAGTTTAGGAACAAGAACCAGCTTTCTCTGGAGGTCCATCTCAAGTTCGCAAGTCCCACAGCTTGAGAGGTGGTCCAATGTTATGCAATCACACCAGGTGCCCCACTCAAATACGAGGCCATTCGGGAGTGCTGTGATTTTGCGCTAACAATCATTATAATCTCTACGCAATATTTCCTTTCTACGGAATATAGAAAATGTAAACTTGCGGCCGAGTCTTCCAAAAACGTTTATATATATATATATGTATGTATGTATGTATGCATATATGTATACATATATATATATATATATATATATATATATATATATATATATATACATATATATATATATACATATATATATATATACATATATGTATATATACATACATATATATATATATATATATGTGTGTATGTATGTATATATACATATATGTATATATACATATATATACATATGTTTATGTATACATGTATGCATATATGTATATACATATATATATATACATATATATATATATATGTATATATACATATATATGTGTGTGTGTGTGTATACATGTATATATATATATATGTATATGTATATGTATATATGTATGTATGTATGCATACATGTATGCATGTATGTATATATATATATAGACACATGTATGTATGTATGTATGTATACATACATACATATATACATATATGTATACATATATATGTATATATGTATACATAAACATATGTATATCTGTGTGTGTGTGTGTGTGTGTGTGTGTGTGTGTGTGTGTGTGTGTGTGTGTGTGTGTGTGTGTGTGTGTGTGTGTACTAGACATGTACATATGTATATATAGTACACACACACACACACACACACACAAGTATACTAACCACTATATTTTTCTTATTTTTATTTCCGGTTTTTAGTTAAATAACATTGTAATGAAATATACATTTATGTCTATGTATACAAAGGTATATACATATACATATATATTTATATATTCTTCTACCTAAATAAATGCAATCACCATTTTAGCTATTTTCCTTTTAAATGGGGAAAAACCCACATGCTCATTCAGGTAAGTATCAAAATAATGAGACAAATAAAACAAATGAATACATTGAAACCCCTAGTAAGGGTATAAATAAAACAAGAAAATAGATGGATCATGTGTATCCTTCGAAAATCTTGGGATGGTATTTCATGTCTTCCTCATCCTCCTCCATCAATCTGAAAAACAAAACAAAGAAATAATAAGCCAAACAAAAAGAAAGAAGCATTTCATGAGAAAACTTAGGGTTAGTTGAGTCCCTAGATCTTGTGGCCCCAAACGAATCCATCCAATGGATGAGATTCATCCCTATAAAACATAGGTGGGGAGTGGGTGAGAGAAAATTCAAATTTTAAATTTACAATGCATGGGTTGAATTTTTAGGGGGCCACTTTAGTTGTGTAGGGGGTGGGAATATTGTTCTAACCCTTGTGCTAAATTAAGGATCTTGTTATTTTTTAAAAACCTTGTCACCTTGTGGGATTATTATAACTTTAGTATTAAATTAAATAGACTCATTTACCCCTTGGGATTAATTTGTGCAAGTTTGGCTATAGAGAAATTTAAATGTTTATCAAATAAAATTTAAGGGAAACATAAACCATGCCTTAGTCTAATCAAAATTTATTAAAAGGTATTGAGATTTTTATTATTTTATTATAATGGGGATAAAAAAAAAGGAAATTTATCTTATTAATTTAAAGTAACTTATAAACAAGAATGTGACAACTTTTAATTAAAAACCTATTTGTGAGCACGTTTTTTTATAAAAAATATTCCATAATTTTTCGACCTTACCCTAGGTTGTTCTTGAGTTATGTGCGGGTAAATTTAGTGAGCGTTACATATTGTAAGAAGGTTCTATTATATATAATAGGAAGAAAACCTAATTGAATATGATTATCATTTCATAAATTATATATATATTTTTAGGAAGATGTTCAACTAATGGCAGACATGGGGATGGACGCCTACAGATTCTACATATCTTGGTCATGCATATTCCCTAGTAAGTTACTCAAATCCGCATAAGTTAAAAAAAAATTGTGGTTAGATTTTGTAAAGAAACATGATCAACTGAGGGTCGTCTTCTTAGATGGCAGTGGAGAAATCAATCAAGCTGGAGTGGATCATTACAATAAGCTCATAGATGCACTATTGGCAAGAGGTATGTGGCATTTGAATTGTACTCTATGTTATTGGAAATTTTTTATAACCGAACAATTAACTGATGTATGTGCAATGAATTAGGAATCGAGCCATACGTGACACTTTATCATTGGAATCTTCCTCAAGCACTTAAATATGCCTACAATTGATGGCTTTACTCCAAAATTGTGTAAGCCTCCCATTCCTACTTAAATGTGTAGATATATTGATGCTTCTAGACCAAAAACTAGGAGTACCATTATTTTTGCAGGATGAACTTTGTGAAATTTTCAGAAACATTCTTTGAGAAATTCAGAGATAGAGTAAAGAATTGGACCACATTCAATGAGCCATACACCTATGTTATTCAAGGCTATGATGTGGGTCTGCAAGCACCAGGAAGATGCTCCATTATCATTCATCTCTTTTGTACTGCAGAAAATTCCACCACCGAGCCTTATCTTGTGGGTAATCATGTTCTTATATCTCATGTCAAAGCTTTCGACATATATGGGAATAAGTTTAAGGTATGTAGTCAATTTTCTCAATGATTGTATCTTATCACATATGTTTGCAATGTTAAATTGTCAATTAATTAATGGGTTGTTGATTATTTATTAACATTTATTTTTATTGATTGATTGATCATTCAACCTTAAAAACATATGTAATCTTCATAGTATTTAATAGTTGCCTTAAATTTTTACCGACATAGTTTATTGCAAATGTTTGCAGGGGAAACAAAGTGAAAGAATTGGAATTGGTTTGGATGTGATGTGGTATGAGCATGCATCCAATTCATTAGAAGACATAGCCGCTACACAGAGACCTCAGGATTTTCAATTTGGATGTTAACTAACCACAAACACTATAAACGAATGAAAACAACAGAAAATCCCTTATATTTGACTGACTTGTGGCTTATACATAGGTTTATGGATACATTACTTTTTGTTGACTATCCAAGATCAATAAGAGAATGGGTAGGCAATCGGTTGCCCAACTTCGCAAGTGAAGAATCAAATTTGGTAAAAGGATCGTTGGATTTCGTGGGTGTGAACCATTATATAACATATTATGCCACTAATAACAAAACAAATATTATTAGAGCACTTCTCAATGACACATTTACAGATTCTGGGGCTGTCACCCTTTATGAGTTTGTGTCATCCCTTTTCTATTCCTTCCTTTTAATTTCTAGTAAATGTGTAAAGTTCCATAAAATTGTATATGAAGTGATAATATCTGAAATATGCTAAAATAGCCAAACAATGCTATTATTGTTGATGGTTATTTTCATTTTATCAATAATACAAACATTCGATCCACAAAGTTGAAATAATTATTATACTTATCCACCAACGAAACAAGACAAAATGGTTCATAACTCATATTTCCGTGACAAAAATATAAACATAGTGACTTCCAACTAATAGTTTGAACATTTTTTTATAAGAGGTAATAAAGGGTTGAGGGGACCCTACCCTGAACAAAGTCACAGCTCCATGAGAGCAATATTAATACATTACATAACCATCAAAAATGATAATGTAAAATTCTAAAATAAAGGGGCTCCCCCAGGAGCAAAAGAAAAATGTAGCTAAACAACATCAGCAAAAAAACACAGAGGAACTAAAAACATCATAGAAATTAATAGCTAAACAAACACAGAGAGAGTAAATAAAACAAAACACCCCTCCCTAGATCATTTATAGGATTTTTCAAGCCCCTCTAACACCTTTTTCCCATTCCTTAGCCAGAGCATCTATGTTACCAGCCAAAGGCACCAAGTTGAGACCTTCGGGATTCACCTTTCTTTTCATGTCCTAACTATCCACAACACTATAAGCATCAACAAGCTGACCCAGAGTCTGGAGATGGTGCAAAGGTTGATTTAACCATGAAAATACTCCACTCCATGTAGATGTGGAGAATAGCAAAAAAATGGTCCAACTCATTGGTTATGAAACTATAGTTGGCTTTTAAAACATCGATCTCTCTGTCATGCCCCATTATTAACTACTTCCTCAACCCACGCTTTCATCTAATGCTAGTCGTTATGAACAAAAAATGTACCCATCTCTTGGTGAGTATCATATCTCCCTTAAGTTCTTCAATGTCCATCGCCATCTTAGCTAGATTGTTCTCCCCTTTCCACGTCTAACATGCCCCATAGCCTCAAACTATTGTTCCAATTACACATTGATAGGAGCCAGAGATTCCTGTTTACTAGACTCCCCTTTGGTATTCAACAAACCACTAGGAAGCTACTTGGATTTTATCTCCCTAAGATTCTAGGCCACCACAATTTCAACACCATCTTTATCCTCTTCTGAGTCACCTTCCTGAGAATTTGATTCTTCCTTCGAGTTCGAGTCGACTCCATCTGCATAAGCTTCCAAGGTTTTAGTTAGGGAGCCAAACTTTTCAATATCTACATATGCTCTTTTGACAAGAGAAAGAATAAATCACTGATGGAGTGAGACAAAGACCCTTCTAGTTTTAAACTGAGAGATGGAAGCACTTAGGGAGAAAAAAAATTAAAGTAGAGGAAGCTAAAATAGTTGCCACACCTGAAATTATTAAGCAAAGGTAGGTTATAAGTGTAAATGCATTTGTGATGGCCCTCAAGAGTGAGAAATTGCATAAGGGTGAGAGCCACATTATCAAATGGTTTAGGTAAATACAGATGAAGATAACCAGCAAAGTGGGAAGTGAAATTTTCGTTACCTTTGAGAAACAAGTTCATCTCATCGGAGGCTTCTTTTTTAGGTTTATAGACCACCCTCCCAACTGTGGGAAGACCCATCACTTTGGCAACTAAATCCCTAGAAATATCAATGGTAATCCCTTTCATTTCAACAACCACACCTTTTTTTGTAGTCTTCCAAGCGCTAGAAAAATATTTACTAAGATTTTCAAATAGGCCTTTGAAAATTTTTAGGAAGGGAAAAAAAACCCTTACTATCCAACATAGTCATGGCTTCAGGTGTCCACCCCTTCAATATCAATAGGGTCGTTTCTAACTAGGTCTCCACCCATTTGATCACACAAAAAATCATTCACAAAAGAGTCAAAATTCCAGGTAGCTAGAGGATTACACACAGGCCCAAAAATATTATTTTTCTAGGAACAAGAGGCACTGAAAGCTTTCAAGACACATGATCGGATCCTCTCCCATATCTTTGTATCATTCAGAAATAAATGCTCACTATTCGTATAGTATATGACTATGATGACTTTGACACACCATGAAACTGACATTATTTGATGATGTGTCCATTTAATTCATTATGTAAGTGTGCTCGCACCTTGGGATCAAGAGTTGCCACTTCATTGATAAGTGTCAACTCATCACAATTAACCCCCATATTAGCAAAACAATCTATAACAATGTTAGCCTCCATATGAACATGCTTGAAGTTAGTAGTAATTTTTTTTAAAAAATGAAAGTTCCTGTATACTCTTTATAGTTTTTTGGATGGAAATTGAAGTGGATCCTTTCCCAGTAATGTTGTTAATTATGTTCATAGAGTCTCCTTCCACCTCCAATTTAACATATTTATATTGGAGAGCTATAAACACACCCCAAAAAAAACCCACTGCTTCAGCAACATGGTTTTTTTGAGTTCTAGGATTTTGATGGTACCCAAGAATAAATCTTCCTTTAGAATCACATAACACCCCACCACAACCAACACTACTAGGGTTTCCTTTGGAAGCGCCATCAAAGTTCAACTTAAGACACTCATTGCTAGGTTTCACCAATTCTTTGAGTCTAGGGTTAAGAGTAGGGGGTACTAGTTGATGAGGATCCCAATCCCCACTTTAAGAAAAATATGGCTTCATTCTGAAAGATAGTCTTCCTTTGAGGGTCCAAATTAGAGAAATTAGCCTCAATAGTATTAACACAATAGGCTCCAACTTTCTTGATTGAATCCTTATTACCTTTGAAAATTTTTCTATTTCTCTCCTTTGAAATCTCCCATGCTAAATGCATAATAGAAAAGGTTCAAAAATATTTTAATGCTTGGCTCTTAAAAGGGACTATACCATTGAGACCACAACTTTTTAATGGAATCTGGGAATACCTAATTGAATTCAAAAAGATTAAGAATAGTCTTTCTAACTGATACCAGATAGGGATAGCTGAGAAAAAGGCGTGAGTAGTCTTCACACTAACTTTTACACAGCACACACCTGTTAACCATATGGAAATTTCTCTTGTTTAGGTTGCTAACAATTATAATATTATCATGGATAACTAGCCACCTGAACATATTAATCATGGGAATTAACTCTTTGACCCAAAACACTTCCCCAATTGAATTTTTTTAGTTTCCCCCACATCAGAAAAGAAAGAATTATAGGCAATTCAAACTAAAAATATTTCATTTTCCTCCTTTGACCAGTAAATATTGTCATCTTCTAAGCTCTCATTATTAAAAATAATGCCTCTTAATTTTCTGTTAATAGAAGATATCTCAATGTTGTTTAGAACCATCCAGTTCTATAGTTTTCCATTCGCCAAGGGGCTCATCAAATTTGAAATAATCTCTTACCTTACTCCCATTTTTGGCTATAGAATCTCTGTAGACCTTGGGGGTAAATGATCTAAAGAGGAAGTTCCCCTAACCATTTATCCTCCCAAAAATTAATCATTCTCCCATTGCCAAGCAATCCATTTTGCTACCCTTAGAGACAACATGTTTTTCCCAGTTTATCGATTTCCAAAAACAAGAAGAACCATTTGAATCCTGGATGAAGAAGCACCATTCATTGACTGATAGATTTGGCCAATATTTTCCCCTGATAATAGATTTCCATACACTCTCTTCCTTCACCATCCTCCAGCTCATTTTAGACAGCATTTCTTTATTCATTTTGGTCGAGTCTTTGATACCTAGACCTCCAAGTTTTTTGGGGGAGAAAACCTTTTCCCAATCAATAAGAGGAATTATACCTTTAGGTTTTGATCCACTCCATAGAAATATTTTTTTAATACTCTCCAACTTACTAGCAATCAAGGAGGGTAACCTATAGATAGACACCAAATAAATAGGAACAATTATGAATCAAGCGTTTGAGGAGGACTACCTTGCCAGCTCGGGATAATAGAGAACCTTTCTAGCCTTTGATTTTCTTTAAAAACCTATCAATTAAGAAATTCCATTCAACTTTCTTAGTTTTTTCCACTCCAATAAGCATACCTAGATATCTAGTCAGGAAGGTTTTAATCCCACAACCAAGAATTCTAGCTATTTTATTGCATCATTTTTCCAGTGTGTTGATAAAGTAAACCAATATTTTCCCATAATTGATCAATTGGTCTGACACCTTCTCATAATCAATCATTAAGTGTTTGAATCCCATAGCCTCAGGGACAGATGCCTCACCCAAAAACATAGTGTCATCCACAAAATGTTGTTGAGAAACATTTTTACAGTTAACAACAGGAGATATACCTTTGTTTCTCCCTTCCAAGGAAGCCTTATTAAGAGCTCTATTGAGGGTCTCGGCCATGATTATGAAAAGAAAGGGAGAAATAGGATTACCTTGTCTTAATCCATGCATGTTGTTAAAAAAGAAACAAGGGGTCCCATTAATCAAGACCAAGAACTTAGATGTGGAAATACATGAAAAAATCAGCAGCCTTAAGTCTTCACCAAAACCAAACCTAGTTAGAACCTTCAGAAGGAAAGGCCAAGAGACTCTATCAAATAATTTCTATATATCAAGTTTAATAAACATGCATTCCTTCTTATAGTCTACTTAACCATACGAAGGGTCTTTTAAATAGTGATTATATCATCCTGGATCTGTCTTCCCATAAAAAAACCTCCCTATTGGTCAGAGATGATCGAAGGAAAGACTAGCTGAATTCTTAAAGCAATGATTTTGGAGCACATTTTATAAACACAGTTACATAGGCTTATAGGTCTAAATTTCTTGAAGTCTGTAGGATCATTATTCTTAGGAATTAAGGCTATAAAATTGTTTTTTAACTCTTGAAGAATATTTTTAATCTAAAAGAATTATTCAATAGAATTGCAAGTATCTTCCTTAAAAATCTCCTAGAAAGTTTTTAAAAAGAGAGTCAGAAACTCATTCGGTCCCAGAGCTTTGTCTCGATTTAGGGATTTCAACATAAATTCAATTTCTTCCATATAAGGGATTTTGCTAAGCATGATATTTTCATCTTCATTAATCAAAAGAGGAATACTGTCCATGAAGTTCTCTTCCTTAATTTTGTTGGAAGTGCTAGAGAAGCCAGAAGCTTGCTGAAAAAATAACTAGTAGCTTGTTGGATTTCCTTAATGTTGTTGATCAACACTCCCTCTTCATCCTTGATACAGAAAATTCTATTAGAGATTCTTCTTTTTAAATTTGAGATATGAAAGAAATTTGTGTTCTTGTCACCTTCTTTGAGCCATTGGACCCTTGATTTATGTTTCCAAAAAATTTCCTCCTTCAAAACAATGTTATGATAGTCAGCTAATAATTCCTTCTCTTTTGTTTTTCAAGTAGGAGATTTTCATCATCAAAATATTCCATATTACCTTGAAGGGATGATATATCATTAGCCAGAGACTACTTTTTCTCAAAAATATTACCAAAACTTATTTTATTCTATCCTTTCATATTTTTCTTCACATGAGCTATCTTTTTAGTAATCCTGAACAAAGTTGTACCTTTGATTTTCACATTCCACCAGCCCTTGACTAAATCAAAAATTTCCTCATCTTAAAGCCACATCTTCTCAAATCTAAAAGGGATCCTTCTCCTCCTTTTATACTTGATCTGAAAGAGGATATGGTTGTGCTCAAACCCAATGCGGGGAAGGGAGAAAAGACCAACTTCTTTGATCAACCATCCCCATGAAGTCATAGCCCTATTGAGTTTTACTTGAATCAACTGATCTCATTTTCTTCTATTAGACCATGTAAATCTACTACCACACAACTCAATATCCATGAGATTGTTGAGAGAAATGAAATCCTAAAGGTCTTTCATGCTCTCATTTAAATAAATATTACTACTCTTCTTTTCCCCAGGATTTAAAGGGGTTTTGAAATCACCCAGAATCACCTATTCAGTCCCTTTAATAATATTTTGAAATTTAGAAAGATCGGCCTAAATATTTTTCCTTTTACCTTTGTTATTAGGGGCATACATATTAGATAAGATCTAAAACTCCTTAGACTTATTATCTTGAAATAACAAATCCATATGGTTATTTCTACTAAGAAGCTTTGTACCTTTGATTTTTTCCTCATTCCAGATAACTACCATTCCACCAGAAATTGGAATCGAACTAACAGAAAAACTAGTAATTTTTTTGCAATACCTTCTATTAGCTTCCAAGAAAGGTCCCTCCTCCATCTTGGTTTCCTACAAAGCCAAAATATCAAAATTTTATTTCACCTCCATATCTTTTATTAGCCTCCATTTAACAAGGTTATTCAACCCCCCAACATTACATGATATAATATTCATTTAAGCACTGGGTTCTTAGTTCTTCTAAAGCTCCTAAGATCAAGTTTAGATTGGGTTCCATCATCGATATATATTTTACTCTATTTCTTCCTTGTAGCCTACTTGGAGGGTCATCCAAAAACCATTTTTTCCCCTTTTGGTGTCACCTCAGATGTTCCCCCTTTGAAAATATTTTTCAGAGATGTCTCATTTTCATTTTGTTTGGGGTCCCCCTTCTCTGATTCATTCAATTTAGAGAGAAAATTTGTTTGAGTAGAGACAACTTCCTGGATAATGTTATGAATATTGTTAAATTCCTGTTGATTTGCATTTCCGGTTTTCAAATCAAAGTTTTCAATTTCCAAAAAAAAATTCAAAAGGGTTAGAAAAAGTATTCATTGAGGCTTATTCCGTCTAACACTTTTGGTAGGATATGCTCCTTGGCAGCTTCCTTAAGCAGATTATCCAGTTTCTTTGAAGATAAAACGTTTTCAGCTTAAACATGGAGCTTTGCCTTTTCAAACCGGGGTTCCAATAAAGCTTTCTATTGGGTCTTCTTATTCCTTACTTCCATAAATCCCTCATCATCTATTATCTTGAGATCCTGGGCTTGATTCAAGTTAGATCTATCTCCATTATTTTCCATAATTTAAATTCCTTTATTTGGATTAAAGTTATTGGGAGTGTTTGTAACCACATAAGAAGTTTCCTTACCTTTATCCAGATCCTTGGTATGCTTTTCTCAATACACCTTTGAGATTGTCAGCTTTCATTGTTTCTTTACATGCCCCCAACCATGACATTTCTCACATCTTTGAGGGCTCTTTTCAAACTCTTTTTTTTGTTCCCATCTTCCCAATCTCGACCATAGAGAGATGGATTTAGGTAAAGATGATCCCATCAAAGAATAAATACAAAATCTCACACAAAATTCTCTTGATTTAGTAAGTGTTACATTATCCATAGCCACGAAGGTACCAAGAGTGTTAACAACTCTTTTAATAATATCCACATCCCAGAGTTCCAAGAGTAGACCTGGGAGTGTCACCCAGATAGGGAACTGATTAATATTCTTTCTATCAGGGGAGACTCTAGATGGTACATGTTGTTTACTATACCAAAGCAATGAGATGGAGTGTTGGAGGAACACTTTCTCTAAGTGGGACATGGGAGTGTGTTTGGGTCCTTAATGTCTGCTGAGTGATCCGCATTCAGAGCACCACACTATGTTCCGCTTAGTCCATATGGAGAAGTCTGACCCCTACCTCAACGTGTCCCCATTGCCACCTATTTAAAGTTTCCAATGGAATCAATGAGAATGGAACTTGATTTGATGATTAAAAACTACTTATAACTCACCAATAGCCTAAGACCTTGAGTTTAATAGTTTAAACATTTACGTGTGAATACGACGATAGTTTTCACGCATCTATTGTCGACATGATTTCCTGTTGACTAAAATAATTTTGTTGGGCTTGAATTCCATTGTTTGTCGACCTAACAAAAAACATAGTTGGAAAATTCAAAATCATAATGTTTATTTATATTATTATGATTAATTTTCATTAGTAATGGTCGATGGGTAATAATGCAGGTGCAAGATAGGTTTTTTTAAACACTCTCCCTACTGATATTTTTGAGATGACCTTGAATGGAATTAACAAAAATTATTAACTATTCATTGACCCCACATGGTGGGGAAATTACTGAAAAGAAACAGTCGTTTGTTTTCTGATTTCTTTGTTTTAACACTTAGTTCAAATTATATTCATGTTCTCATAAAAAATAAATACTTGAAATTCGAACTAAAGTAGGAGATAATTTTGTTATAAATATTGATGTGGGATAATAGATATTTCTTATAACCACACACTTAGAGTATTGGGTTCTTAGGTATATGATTTGTAATTTCTATGATCTACCTAGGTTTTGGATTTTTCAACAAGTTTTTTAAAAAGTAAACATTAATTATTTTTTATTCTTTATATCAACTCTTGTGAAATTTAATATGATGTACCCATAAGCATTCGCTCTCTTTCAGCTAGAATTCGTGATGGTTTTTCGATCCTTGAACCCTAAGTATTCGTTCTCGATCCCTAATCGTGTGGGAAATGACGGCGTCAGCTCTGTAAAGACCATGGTGGTGGAAAACATAGATGGACACACCCTGCAAAGCCCAAAAATTCATTGACCCTCCCTTGTAAAAACCAGTAGCAATGAGACACCCCCAATGGTGGATCTACTTTAGGTGATGCTCTCACTTCAGGTAGTGGCTAGGGATCTATTCTAGATGGGAATGGAAATGGAGATCAATTTTTAGATGGCAAACAAGTAGGTTTTTCTTGGATTGATATGGCCATGGGAACTATTAATGGCAAGATTATACCTGATCCATTACAAAAAAAATATTTTTCTCCTTTGAAGAAATTTGTGAACCCTAGCAGCGACGAAAATGGCTCCAGATCTGGTAATAGTGGGTCAGGGGATGAAAACTCCAACCCTAACAGATCTGAGAAAGAGGGAAAATAAAGAACCATCCCTGATGCCAATGCTGGTAAGAAACAAATCGTATCCATACCTAGAGAGGTATTGCAGGGTGTTAGTATCCACATTCAAGATAACATCAATATTTTGTTGCGGTGGTAAGGCAGAGAGCTAGAGGCCATATAGAGAAGATCTTAAAAATTACTAACAAACCCTTGCAACCTTCACAGGTGACCCCGACACTAAAAATTGAAGAGTATCTACTTTAAAAGGTGCTCAAGGATGAGGATAATCTTTCTCATTTGGGTCTCATATATAGGTTTCAAAAAATTTGGCCCAAAATTTCTTAGCTCCATGACTAGATTGCACAAAGACGGAGAGAAAATATAGAAGGTAAGATTGATTTTTATCCTTGTGTGAAAGCATATTTCATTGTTGTCTTTGAAACCCCTAAAGATAGGGATTTAATTTTTAACTAACATTAGGTTTGGGATGAACATGGGCTCATGTCCAAGCCCTGGTATCCATTTTTTTATCACGTAAAATAATCTTTTGATACCTACCCAGTTTGGGTTCGATTACCTAGACTCCTACTTCAGCTTTGGAACAAATCTTATTTGCTTGCTATAGGGGATACTCTAGGCTCCTGTGCAACTATTGATGAGAAGACCTCCATCCAAATCCACACTACTTATGCATGAATCCATGTAGATATTAATACCTCCCAATCCATACTAGAAGCAATTAATTTTTAAATCGGTTAAAGAATATGGGTGCAGAGGTTAGACTACGAATGACTTGCTTTCAAATGTCATTGTTACTTCAAAATTGGCCATATCACAGAAGATTGTGAGCTTTCCAAACGAAATACCAAATCTACATGGTGGAAATATTCTCTACCAAAGCATCTAAAATCAATCCCCATACAAAATTGATTTTGGAACCCCCGCAAATTTACTTACCCGGTATGGAAGAGCTTCCACACATTACAGAGAAAAAAACCACAAGATTATTCTTCTCAGGGTGTTGATTAGCGATAGATTTTGCTTCGACGCCCCTTGCTGAGGGTCACATCCATATCAATTCAATTGAAGTTGTTCTTCCAATCACATTGGAAGAAGAAAATAAGGAATGGAAGTTCGTGGATAGAAAAAATAAGGCATACACTAAATCTAAACCTTTGATTGTCTCAGGCAAGGCATGAGCCATGGCTTGTTGTGTGCCTTCATCGCTACATCTAGGCTTTAGGAATATTGAGATGTTGCTGAGAAGCTGATATTGATGTGACGTCACTATTTTCTAGCTATAGATTTACTAGTTTCTAGCTATAATCTTAGCAGAATGCTTTCTGCTATTAGGTTGATTTGATAAATCTGAATTGTGATCTTTTTATTTTGCTGTAAATTTTAATCTGGCTTTTGAGTCCTATTGTACAAGGGTGTAGTCTGTTTCAAAAAACTATTTACTTATAATAAAAAAATATGTCAATGACACTTACATAAAAATAAGTATTTCTAACACGAGGTATCCTCTATATTATTTCAGATGTGATTGATTTTTTGATTGGTTATGAATTGATTAGAACAAAATAGTATATTCTTGTTGTATTGCATTATTTATTATTAAGGTCTTTATCTTGGAATTTGTCCTTCAGTTTTTACAACTAATCAATCATTATTGTATATATTTACATTCCAAATATACGTATTTCTATATCATTACAACTTTCTTACAATCAATATGTAATCATAACTTTCTTAGATGTTACTTTCCTATTCTAGATATAGACTTTGAAACTTTGTATCTTTCGTAAAACCTATAATATTACCTTCTTGATCCACGTCTTTTATAACCAACCACCCTCTTATATGTATCATTAGAATAAAAACTTCAAATTCCTAATTTATATCAACTCAATAAAATAATATTAAATCAATTAAATTATTATTTACTTACATAGAAGAAGTTCAACCATACTTAAATCTCAGCCTCCTTCGCTTGAGTTCGCTTTATGTTAATTTTATTGTATTGATTTTATCAATAATATAAACTCCTACCACCTACATTTCTTTCCCGTCCCACAAAACATGT
Source organism: Taxus chinensis (assembly GCA_019776745.2). Classification (NCBI taxonomy): domain Eukaryota; kingdom Viridiplantae; phylum Streptophyta; class Pinopsida; order Cupressales; family Taxaceae; genus Taxus; species Taxus chinensis. The sequence continues at coordinate 634,965,658 of CM034146.1, read as the reverse complement.
TGTACAGACTAGCCTATAATTAGACTTATCCATTAAGGGAGACAAAAATATTATGATTAATATCAGTTCAAAACTCATATTCCCATGATAAAAGTATAATTCATAGGACAAATAGAGATTGTTGCTTCACAAGAACTTTAACACTTACTTGTTAATACTCATTTATTGAATACAATGATAATCTAAAGGCGTATATGATGTACCACCTGTCATCTACTTGGACTTAAAACGTGTCTATAGTTGACAACTTTTGACAATAAAATAAAATAAAATTGGTGCCAATAATTTTCCTGTTCACATAAAACCTATATACTTGCAATCATGTGACCTAAACTAGTGGAGAATTCGATTCCAGATTTTTTATTATTTATATTGCACACTAGTTATTTCTTCTAACAAAGCATGCTACATTGTTTTTGGTGTTTCCTTGAGCAACCTTTAGAAATGGATTAGGCGCCATTAGTAGCAGGGTGGGTGCTACATCATTTTAGAACTATTTGATTTCTTCCTTCATTGTGTGAAAAATATTTCACCACCAACAAATTTTTCAATTGCTAACTCATTCAATAGTTATTATTCTAGGCATCATCCATATGGCTATACATTGTGCCCAGCAGATTGAGGAGCCTAATGAATTACATCAAACAACGTTATGGCAATCCACCAATCATCATTACTGAAAATGGTTCGCCATTGATGCACATTTGATTTCCATTATTCTAGTGATTGATATATCTATGATCATTTTGCATTCCATGATTTTTTATCATATTATAGGAATGGATGAACCAAACAATATTCTTATACCTCTTCAAACAACTTTGAAGGGTACAAAAAGGATAAGCTATCATAGAGACTATCTTTCAAAACTTTCTACTTCCATCACGTAAAGTCCAATACTTTCACCAAGATAAGAAATTGTAAAAATATTAAATCTCTAGTGCTTTTTAATTATTAGGAAGGATGGATGCAATGTGCGTGGATATTTTTCATGGTCATTGTTGGACAATTACGAGTGGGGAGCATGCTACACTTCTAGTTTTGGTCTCTTCTTTATCGACTACAACGATAAACTAAAGAGATATCCCAAAGCTTTTGTCAGCTAGTTCAAAAACTTCTTAACAACATAAAACATTTTCTTCATTTAGTCTAATAATGTAATGCAACATTGGGTATACTCACCAAATGTTGGCCTGGTTGATTTTCACATAGCATTGCCCAATTTAATTTGAATTTTTTATTTTATCATCCAAAATATAATTGAAAGTCTCTACTATAGTATAATTATGGTTAAATTTGACTATAAATTCCTAGACCTCTTGGTCTTTTATATGGAATGTGATATGCTAGATTAGGCTAAACTAAAATCTGATATAACATTTTGGTTTGTTCATTGTACATGAGATGTGGTGTATCTTTAGAAAATTTCGTAGGATGGACTTCTTGATTCTCACCTTAACTAGTATCCCTTTTCAATGTTTAGTGGTTATATAGCCTTCAACATTCAATTAATCTTTCTGATCCAAAGTACAGTATTTGCATAATATAATATTGACACAAATATTTTTCTTTAATATATGTTTATATTTGTTTATAAATATTATATATTTTACATAACAATGGAATATTCATTTTTAATTTTCATTTTCATTTGAATTAAGGAAAATATGCATATATTCCATTATACTTTCTACAAAAAAATCGAATGGGTTTCTTAATTACAATTTAATAAAAAATAAATAGTCTCACACAAGTAAAATAAATGATAAAATACAATACTATAATAATAAACTAATCTTGTACAAATAACCAAACCCTAAAATGGAAAGCCTTACCAAAAAGGATATATACATTGTAAAAAGCTGAATTTTTACACATGCTTTAACAATTAGATCATAATTATAATGCCCACATATTTAACACACGAAATACAACAAAATTATCAAAATAATTTTTGTTTTGTTTTTCATTGCTCATAACACGACACCACATGGGCTCAAATAGAAAAAATCAACATTGCATAAGAGACTTACATAAGCATGGCCCCACATTGACAACATGATAACATAGGGTACAAATCAATGTCTTACTCAAATAGTGTAAACCAATACAATGACCCAACTACAGCAAGGCACACCGGATAGGCATACTCCACAACATGGCCTTTTCATGCTTTACATATTTATTACATTTAGTTTTCCATTATATAAACTTATAGGTTTCCACTGAATTAAACTTGTAAGGGCGTTAAATTTTATTTTTCTAAAACTTCAAATACTTAATTTTTTTATAGCATTAGCCCTTAAAAGAGAATGCACTACTGGTTCCTTTTTCAATTTCCATTAATTATCCACATCTCATTTGTTGATTCATTTTAAGCACCTACGAGCCTCCCAATATTCATTCTTACGTTAAAGATTTTTTTTCTCAAAATATGTTTAATTGATGTTAAATTTTATCCTCGTTATGAAAAGGAACTAACAAGATGTTAAGGTTCTTCTTTTCGAGACGTATATTTGATGTTTAAATTTTACCTTTGCTAGACAAGTGAAACTATATATCATGAGATCAAGGAAGGAATTACTAGGATTTAAGGGTGATTTTGATTCAAGATACCTCTTCCCATAAATATCCTTCCATCATATTACCTTATTTTTCCTGTTATACTTTTCTATAATTCAAGAATTATTTTAAGTCGATTTAACCTTTACACGTCATTAAATTTTTTTGTTATATAAGATTTTGTGTTGGGTCAAATGATTGATTTCTCTAAGAACAATTCGTATTCTTTTTTTTTTCTTAACATAAGATAATGCCTAAATAAATTATGAAGACTTCAAGCATATCTTTATTCCTAAAAAAAATATCTTATTTACTTATGTCTTCCATTACTCTTACATGGTTACTTTGGACTCTTATTGGCATTGTCTTAGAAAAATTGTAATTTAAATGACACATAATTTATACTTAAGGATCCATGACTACAAGGAGTGGTGACCATGTACCTAACAACTCATTTAAACGTTCTTAAAAAACAAAGTATTAAATCATATAACAAGACAACCCAACAACTATATGCTTTTCAAATTTCTTCCAAGGAACTATTTAAATCGTTTAGTAAAATGCATTAGCGTTTATTTCAACAGTACCCTTACGAGGGGCTCCATGAAACATTAACTTCAAAATCAATCATGGGTGGAAGAAACTACGCCCTATGAGAAAGCACATGGTAATCTGTTACTAAGTGTCACGATTATCTAAGAGCAACAAAGGGAGTTCAAATGCAAAAGTTAAAAATTTAATGTGTTTAAAAATCCTTATAAAGTAATATTTATAATCATAGGTAACAATACATCATATCTCCTTTGTTCATTAACATCCTAAGAGGTCACTCGATGTATTACATTCATTTCTACTCAAGGGTTTCTACACCCTGCCACCAAATAAAATTAGAGTAATCAAATATCCCTTCCTTGCAAAGCCTTCGTGCCACTTGAGGTATTCCAAGACTATAATTTCTCACTTTTGTTAACACTTAGCATATAAAGGGGTTTCACTAGGTTTAGTTAAATTCCATTTGCACTTAGGGATTTACACCTGACTATAGGTTAGTTTAAGGTGTGAAACATATTTATCCCATTAAACCTTCATAAGGTACAAAAGTGTAAAGTTGTTACTAGCCAAGGTGACATATTTATCTGTGAGGAACTAAAGAGATTATTAACAAGAGTTTAATGCATAGTACACTAGTGCACTAACTCCACTTGTGTCATCAAGATATTACAAAGGGTTCATTCAATGATAAAGGTATCCCAAACTATCTTATTAAGACTATGGTTCACCACTACGACATGAAGGTCGAACGTGAACATTGAACTGTAACTTGTCCATGAAGATGAGTAGACCTATGAAACCAAGAAGTGTTAGTCATATTTACCTTCTGAATGAAAAGGTCACTCAACTGATTTGTTACTTTGTGCAAGGACATTTAAGTTATAGAAATGGTCTTTGAAGAATTTTCTTAAGTGTAGGAAAAGAAGTATAATTGTGAGGATTAAAGTATTTCTTAAGACATTGGGGTTTTGCAGACCTAGATGTGACATGATTGAGATGGAGAGTATGAAAAAATTTTGAATACTCACTGCATTTATATGGATTAAGAATGATAAGTTACTTCCAAACATTTTGATTTTATCTATGAACCACAATAACTATTAGGCAGGTGATTTTTCAATCATCTAAATTATGAGATCCATATTTAAATTCAAATGGGCTTAAAACCTTTAAAGTGAATGGTATGTTTTTTTACCCATTTTCAAAATTCAACTATCTTCCTTGTTTATCTAGCTAACATTTTTGTTCCTACATTAATTATGTGTCACTCCTACTAGTGTAGTAAGGTTAGCTTTAACACAAGGTAGATACAAACAACATAGTTTTCCATGTACAATGCTCGAAATATAAGATTCCAATAGAAACGATAGTCTTCAACACATAACTTTTTATAATGAAATTCTCTTTAATTTAATTTCATTTAACATTCGTAATTTATATCAATATACAATATCTTAATGTCATCTCATTGATTACAACATATCACACTCTAATCCTTCTTGTTCGGAGTACCTGCAACCAATGTTGCGTCAATTTTAGGACTAAGTACGAAAATCCCTTAAAATCAAGCATAACTCCATACATTCATCATTTTTAACATTTTCAATTAAATATAAGAGGGAGGAAGAGAGGGGGGGGGAAGAAGACAAAGTTCGTATCTCATGCATTAACGTTTTCACATTCAGTTGCACTTAATATTTTGGTACTAGAGAGAGAAAGGATGAGAAAGAAAGTTAAGAGACATTTTATTTTCCATTCGCAATGTCATAAGCATTTTCATTTCATGTCCGTTATCATTTCATTTAAAACCAATTCACATTTCCCAATTCATTTACGTTTTTAAATTAATCAAGTGTCGTAGTCATTTCTAGAGAGAAAAGAGGGTGGAGAGAGAAAAGAGGGTACAAAGAGAAAATCGCCATACACTTCAAGATTCATTTATACAAGATACAAAATTGAATCAAAATTATAAATAGCATTGTTATGGTATTACGAGGTCACACACATGGGTAGAAGTCAGACGAGACTCATAAGGGGATTCTATCTAAGGTTGAGGAAATTGACCAAAACATCAAAAGTGCCTACAACCTGGGTCTTGAAAAAACTCAATTTAAGTTTGATCACAAATTTTTATGATTCCTACTTACTCTCTGATATATATAGAATTCTTTGTGTCCAACGGAAGTTGATTACGACGAGAAGAGCTCAAGTTACAAGGGTAACTTTGGGGCTAGTTATCGTAATTGCTTCAACAACTCTTGTCACACATCGACAAGTGGGCCCCAAAACCCACTTAATAAATTATTTTCTGAAGGATTTTTCATTGAACTGAAGGTGGGTTATGATCCTCTTTTTGGCAGTCTAGAGGTAGGAGGTAGTGGTTTTTAGTTTTGCTCAAGCTAAGTAATAACCGTAAGCCTAAACTGATCATGTTTTATTACAACGACCTTGTCATTATAAGTGACTAATAAGCTAAGAGGGTTTTAGGAATACGAATTGCAATAGCATTAAATATTTTCAAATAACTTGGTTAAGTTCCCCTAAAGTGTTCCATGTTACCAAGGATCATGCAAAGAGTTTTAGTTTTGTTGTACGTTTGGGTGTGGTGCTCTATGCGCATGAAATTCGAGATCATTTTTTTAACAATTCACGTCAAGTTAAGATTTTGTCAATTTTTGGGGTTACATTCTCTAGCATTCAACATTTAATTTTAAAAAAATACTAGAAATGATGAAGCTAAATTTAGTGCAAGTGAAAAGGGGAAAACCATACCTTTTTACGCAAGACTCGCGATCCCCGCATTCGACGAGACTGCATCAGCTTCAGTAATTCTGGCAATACTTTACGAGATTTCTCATTTCTCTTAGAAACCCTACTTTGTGCACGTCTTGCCACCAACACAATCTATGAGATCATGTCTCTATGAGGCATCTGTTCGAATCGTTTTAGTGTCTTTTCCTTTATTCCCAACTACCACTAAGGTCACCAAACCCTCTGGCATTTTATCAAACTGTTAACATGCTTGTTGAAAGATTCCCTCTTCTTTTTAAATTAAATAAATTCCATAATGTTTATTAACTACACATATTGCTAAGCCAATTTTCTGTAACATTGATTTGTTCCTTAACACCATACCAAGATAATGTGTCAAAACAATCAACCAATGACCAAACATAGCCACCAAATGTGTCCTCTCATGTATAAATTATTGTCCTTATCTCACCAAGAGGAAAGAACGTTCCATATAACTATCAAGGCAAGACAAAATATTGTTTGGACTTCATCTCTAGTTACTTATATGTTTGTTGTGACATTAGAACTATGAACACTAGCCTGAAGAGGCACAAAACCAACTTGCCCCATGCTTTTCTTTGAGGCATTCTGTCAAACATTTCACATGCCATGTGTATGCTCCCAGATTTTGCATCCATGTCAACCAAAGCACTTGCAATTACAACTCTGACAAAAACACCCCTTTTCATTATGTTATGATAGATATCCACGCCCTGTTCCACGTTCTTGTTTTGACTTGCATGGAGAAGAAAGATAATAGTGGGTTGTGGAGGGAAGAGGAAGGAAACAAATATTTTCTCACGTGGAGGAAGAGTGAAAGACATAAGTCTTTCCTACACTTAAGTGGGATAGCAGGAATGGCATTTTTCTGTCGTTATCTATATTACAACTACACAAAATGAAAGATAAAGACCGGAAGCCTGTAGAAAAGGGTATAATACACGTAGCATTGACATTTAGACATTGAAGAACCCAAATAAATCAATCAAGATGTTATACCCGATTGAAGTGTCCCCCAAACCTTGATCTTCTTCTTCTCTTATGCAAACAACAACAAAACAACAATAGCAGTAGTTTGCTTTCTTCTAAGAGGAAATTGCAACCGCTTCGAATGCAAATACATATTACCATCAATAAATTTGTGTATAGGAATACAAGGATATTTTGGGTTCTGCATGCGAGATTGATTTAACCCATAAAGGTACTAATTTTAGGATGGTATTGGAGAGATCTCTATTTGAAATTGTCTCATGTCACATTCTGATATTTAATTATGGTGTACAAATATTTCTTTTGCTGCAACTGTCCAATTACTTACTAAATTTACAATTTTAACTTGGGTTTCCCTGTGGTTGACACCTCTAGATCTTGAATAGAGTGCTTGTATTATTCTGTTAGGAAATGACAGGTCTGAAAGGCCATCTAGGATGTGTCTTTCTCCATGTTCTTCTAAAGCTGCAAAAGATGGAAGAAATTTCTTGGGAGGTGAGAGCACGGCTTGAGGGGAGAGGGACGCTGACAATGATAGTGGAGTACAACTTTACACCTGTCAATTACATTGTGTGGAAAGTGGGGCACTACAATAATCAATAGTAAAATATTATAATTTTTTTATTATAACCATTTTTAATAATTTCATTATATGTTGGTTACTAGTAGACTTCTCTAATTTAGTCATGTTGCAAAGAGCTAATCAATGTTATCAACATAGACAATGAACATAAAAATTACTATAAGGAGAAGATTTCACTCTACACTTTCTTATTTTACATTTATTTTATTAGTTAGATCAAAATTGGTCTTAAATACTTATTAAAAGGGTGTAATACAAATTTTTGAATAAATACTATAATAATACTTTCATATTACGTAATTGAAAGATTGGGTATGTGCACAACAAGAATTTACTTCACCGAGATTTTAAAGATATCAATTTTCTCTTAAGTCTTAGATGGAAAGTCAATTGGATTTTCATAGCTGATTTTCGATATGAAATAAAGAATTTTAAAGATACAACTCAAAAGAATATACTTAAGAGGGAAATCAAAAATCTCAATGGCACTACATGCTATGCTAGTATCAATACATCTTTGGTGTTTGAGTAAGATAGTAAGTCCATTCATGGCGAAAATAAATTCTATTGTTTCACACTGTGAAAAATCTATTACAGTTACTGATTATTAACCTCCTATCTTGTAAGATTATTTGATCAACAAATATTGGAAAATAACACAACTATAACTTCACAAATACAAACACATAAAAAATACCCAATAAGGTGAACACAATATTTTCGGACAATTGTCCCTGGAAAAACCCCGTAGGGAAAACCAGTACTACATATGAGAAAAATATTAAACTTCAGCAAATCAAGAGATACAAATACTACTTGCCTCTTACTGGCAGAGCTCTAACAATCTCCTAATCCTCCTGCTGATATTCCTCCACTGCTATCTCCAACGCTATCACTGCGCCCTTGCTAACACTGCAGGACTACTTGCTAACACTGCAAGTTTCTCTCCAAAACTTCCAATTTTACAAATGACCCAATGATCCCCTTATATACTACTCTCGTTGAAAATCAACGGCCGAGATTAATACAAGTGAATGGCTGAGATTAAGACAACTCAATAACCATTAACAACCTTGGTTATGAGGTGTCACCTAAAAGGAGTCAATATTAAATAACAATTGTTTTTATCCTAACAACTATTTTTCTAAATTCTAGGCTAGAACGAATAGCTATCCAAACTACCCATAAATAATGCTGCTATATTAGGGTGAGGACAAACAGCTATCCAAGCTACTAATATTAACACTCCCTCTTAGCGAGGAAGTTGTTCTGCATGACACCCAACATCTCTCTGAAGAAGATGAATTTTGCCTTCTCCAATGCCTTTGTCAGAATGTCTGCTACCTGCTGATCTGTAGGTACAAACTGTAGTTTAACAACCCCGCGCTGTACACAATCTTTGATGAAGTGATACTTGACGTCTATATGTTTTGACCTATCATGAAACACCGGATTCTCAGTCAACTTGATGCAACTCTGATTGTCGCAGTGTATCACCGTAGTCTCAACCTTCTGACCAAACAAAGCTACTAGCAACTTCCGAAGCCATATAGCTTCACATGTTGCCATGCTAGCTACTATGTACTCTGACTCTGCTGAACTCAGAGCCACAGACTTCTGCTTCCTGTTGAGCCAAGATAAAACTCCTGATCCTAGACTGAAACAACACCTTGAAGTGCTCCTCTTGTCCATTGTTCTACCTGCCCAATCTGCGTCAGTATAGCCCATCAACCTGATTCCTTCACCTCAAGCATATCTAATTCCATACTCAATTGTACCTCGCAAATAACGCAACACATGCTTTGCCGCAGTCCAATGCACTCTCTTTGGCTCAACCATGAACTGACTAAGAGAGTTAACTACAAAAGCTATATCTGGCCTGGTATTGACCAAATACATGAGAGAACCAATCAACTGCCTGTATAAGGTGGGGTCTACATCCTTCTCCCTGGATGTTTCTACCTTCCTCCAATTCATGATCATGGGTGTAGACATGGCTTTGCAATCTTCCATCCTGAGCCTTTTCAAGATTTCCATGCAATATTTCCCTTGCCCAAGGAAAATCTCTCCATCTTTCTGCCATACCTCCATGCCTAGAAAGTAGTGCATGAGTCCCCAAATCCTTCATTTCGAACTCCGCTTCAAGATCCCTCTTGCATTCTTCTATGAGCCCCAGTGAACCTGTAAGAAACAAGTCATCTACATATAGGACAAGAATGAGAATCTCACGTCCAACTACCAAGTAGTAGAGATTAGCATCTGCCTCACTCTTCACAAATCCCATTTCCTGCAAGTAACTATCAATGCGCTCATACCACGCTCTGGGAGCCTACTTGAGTCCGTACAATGCTCTCTTCAATCTACACATGTGGGTCTCTTTGTTGTGTGCTATAAAGCCTTCTGGTTGTTCTATGTATACCTCCTCTTTCAACTCACCATTAAGAAACGTTGTCTTGACATCCATTTGATGGATTTGTCATCTCATATGTGCTGAAATTGAGATTACAGCTCGTATAGAAGTATACCTAGAAATTGGAGCAAATGTCTCCTCGTAGTCTATTCCCTCTTTCTGAGAGAACCCCTTTGCCATGAACCTTGCCTTATATTTCTCGATGCTACCATCTGCACCGTGCTTGATCTTATAGATCCAGCGTGATCCAACCACAACCCTATCTGTTGGTCTAGGCACTACCTCCCACACATCATTCTGCATAATTGAACTATACTCCTCAACCATTGCTTCTTGCCACACTTGATGTTGTGTAGCCTCCTGATAGCTAGAAGGTTCACTATCTACCAACATACTAACTAATGCAACATAGTCATCATACTTGGCTGGTGGTATCCGTTGTCTATTACTCCTCCTATGAGTACCCACTAACTCCTGAGTATTCTTCTGTGTCTGTTGAACCTCACGGTTCTTACTGCCAACTGTAGAGGATGAAAGATCAACCTCCATGTCTTCTTGATGCATCTCTTCTTGCACCTGTTGCTCCATACTTTGAAAACTCTCTCCTCCTGAGTCTATGCTTGTATTAGTAATTGTGCTCGAGCTTTGCTGCCCTTGACTCGATTGAGTGATCCTTGGAGCTTCTGTTGGCTGCTCACTCTGATCATCTACTGGCAAATCTCTAGACCTTCTAAATGCCTTGTCCTCCATGAACTTGACATCACGTCGAACAATAATCCTCCTGGTCCCCTGAATGAATATCCGATATGCCTTTGCGGTTTCACTGAACCCCACAAGGTACCCTCTATCCACACACTGATCTAACTTGGTACGTGTATCCTTAGGAATGTAACAATATGCCAAACTCCCAAAGATCCTAAAGTGACTGACATCTGGCTTCTTCCCAGTGAATGCTTCCTCTGGTGTTATCTTCCCTAGTACCTTATGTGGAACTCTATTCTGTATGTATCTGTTGTACTGCATGCCTCTGTCCACAGATAACGGGGTATATCCTGGTCATGCAACATATCCCTTGATGCCTCCGTTATAGACCGATTCTTCCTCTCAGCAACTCCATTCTGTTGCGGATTGTAAGGAATAGTCCACTCTCTCTTGATTCCTTCTCTGGTATAGAACTCTTGGAACTCATTGCTTTCGTACTCGCCTCCATTGTCTGACCGAAAGAACTTTTATCTTCCTTCCTGTCGAATTCTCCACAAGAGCTTTGAACTCTTGGAAGCGACTAAAAACCTCATCCTTGGTCTTCAATAAGTATATCCATGTCTTCCTGGAGAAATCATCAATAAAAGTAACAAAGTACTCATACACTCTGAGAGACTTCGTCGACATTGGTCCACATACATCTGAATGTACTAGATCAAGAACGCCCTTGGATCTAGTGTCACTCCTTGGAAAAGATGCTTTAGCAAACTTCCCCAACACGCATCCCTTACATACATCATCGTGTTATGTGCTCACCTCAGGAACACCTATCATTGTCTCATGAAGTAATTTAAGGGCTCCATGATGGATATGGCCCATCCTTCTATGCCATAGCTCTCCCTGATCTCTAAGATTGTTGTTGCTCATGAGTGCCTTAGGAATATCAAACTGCAGCCTATAAATCCAACCGCTCCTAACTCCAATAGCTATGGGTGATTTCCAATCCTTGTGCTTGATCAACACATGTGCCCCTCTAAAGAGTACATTGTAGCCTTTGTCCTAAAGGACAGATACAGAAATCAAATTCATCACTAAGCCTGGAACACGCAACACATCATGAAGGGGAATCATCTTACCACTCTCCCTCTGAAACTGAACAGTCCCTTTCCCAACTGAGTTGAGTTTGGACATGTTCCCCATAGAGATCTGGATTCTAGTGCTCTCTTCCTTATAACTGGAGATGTATTCTCTAACTCCTGTCATATGATATGATGCCCCACTATCTATGTACCAAACACTGTGTGAGGTTGAGCTAACCATACATGCTATGAGTGCAAACTCATCTTCCATTCTACTAGAGAGCTCATATGCACTTGTTGAAGCCGTAACTTGCTTCTTTCCTTTCTTTTCATTCTTCTTCCTTTCTGGGCAATCGCTGACATAGTGGCCAAACTCGTGACAACCATAACACTTGATCTTCGAAAAATCTTTCTTCTTCTTTTCATCTTGTGAATTTGATCTTTTACTAGACCCCTTCTTTGCTTTCCCTTTACCCGCTAGGGCAACATTTTCCTGTTCCACCTCACTTTTCTGACTCTTATTGTTGGCTCCATTAACAAGACTTAGTCTAAGCTCCTCCTGAGTGAAATCACTCCATAGTCGATCCCAACTTGGTAAGGTGTCTCGTCCATTGATGACTTGAACAAAGACATCTCAATGCTTAGTAAACCCATTTAGGCCTATTCTCACTAGCTCGTCATCATTTGGTTTGTCTCCAACAGCTGCCAATTCATCCTTGACAAGTCTAAGTCTGGTGAGGTAACTTGTGACGTCTTCTCCCTTATTCATCCGAGTATTCCTCAACTTTTCTCTGAGAATTAGCTTCCAGTTAGTGGTAGCATTCTGGTACAGATTCATAATGGCATCCCACATCGCCTTCACATTATCTAACTCTGCAATATGTGGAACAATATGATCCTTGACACCGTCAAGAATCAGCCTCCTCACCTTGGCATCTTCCTTCTTATATGCTAAGAGTTGTGTTGCATCTGTAGGTACAGGTACAACAGTGGTCACATATTCCTTGATAACATTCTCTTCCAGCAATAGAGAAATTATGGCTTTCTAGACACCAAAATTCGAGGCTCCATCCAATATGTCCTGATCTCTTAAACCTGCTGAGGCCATCTTAAAAGAAAATAATAATAATAATTTTGAAGAGGTTAAACTGGGTTTTATAAAACCCTCAATTTCTTTCACCTAGGGTAAATCTCTTCTACCCGAACTTAGCTCTGATACCATGTGAAAAATCTATTACAGTTACTAATTATTAACCTCCTATCTTGTAAGATTATTTGATCAACAAATATTGGAAAATAACACAACTGTAACTTCACAAATACAAACACATAAAAAATACCCAATAAGGTGAACACAATATTTTCGAACAATTGTCCCTGGAAAAACCCCGTAGGGAAAACCAGTACTACATATAAGAAACATATTAAACTTCAGCAAATCAAGAGATACAAATACTGCTTGCCTCTTACTGGCAGAGCTCTGACAATCTCCTAATCCTACTGCTGATATTCCTCCACTGCTATCTCCAACGCTATCACTGCGCCCTTACTAACACTGTAAGACTACTTGCTAACACTGTAAGTTTCTCTCCAAAACTTCCAATTTTAAAAATGACCCAATGACCCCCTTATATACTACTCTCGTTGAAAATCAATGGCCAAGATTAATACAAGTGAACGGCTGAGATTAATACAACTCAATAACCATTAACAACCTTGGTTATGAGGTGTCACCTAAAAGGATTCAATATTAAATAACAATTGTTTTTATCCTAACAACTATTTTTCTAAATTCTAGGCCAGAACGAACAGCTGTCCAAACTACCCCATAAATAATGCTGCTACATTAGGGTGAGGACAAACAGCTGTCCAAGCTACTAATATTAACACACACTTCTGCTTCCATAAAGAATCACACACAAAGCACAAAGAAATATTTGAAAATTATAATTGACCAAGCTTTACAATCTATTTACAAAAAAAAATAACTTAGACATGTTAGTGCAATAGTGTAAGTATTTTGAGTAAGCAATTGTACATAATGACGTTTTTTTAATATGATATAGCTAGATGTGAATTGTTTGGGTTAATATTGCCTATTTCATCCCTTTTTGTCTGCTAATGTGGCTTGACCTTTGTGCTATCCGTGACCCCTTCTCTTCATGACTCTATTTTCCAAGTCAAAATTTTGAAGTTAACCATAGTTTTGAATCTCAAATATCCATTGGTATAACAATTTCAAAATATGTAATTTCTTCATAAAGTAACTTCTTATGGCACGAAAGATAAACATCCCTCCGTGATGTTCTTATATCCACATTTTGCACATAGATAATTTTCCTTGTAATCTCAACAACAAACGAGCCATCAATTACAATGAACATCATAATGCAATACGTGTAAGGAGATTATGAATTTTCTTATACATTTACGGTTAAGCTAGATATGCTAAAATTTTTATTGCAAAATAAAAATAGATTAAAAAATGCATTAAGACTTTTCCAAGTGCCATTGAGACATTGAATCCATGCATCTTACACAAATAGGGGATTGGGACATCGAATCGGAAACAATATTCTTATGAAAACAATGTTTGCAACAGTTTAAATATGGTGAAGAGTGCTTAATAGATCAAAGGAATAGTATTATTATGAAATGGAACAATATATTATCATCAGTAAGTAAATTCCCGTTCCATATAGTGGTCAACAATAAGAGTACATACACTTGTCCAACGCGTATGTTGGGAATTATATATGACATTAAAGTGACACTATAATGAAAAACGTATTGTTACTAGCAATCATACCTTTTGTGGTGTAATGGGGACGTTAAAAAGAATGGGTTATAGAAGTTAAATTTGAAGCATTAAAGTGTAACCATTAGAGGGAGATGAGGAGATATGAAGAACACGATTGAGGGAGGAGAGGTGGAGATGCAAATATTTTGTCTATGATCTCATAGGACACAGATTGACAAAGAGACAATGTTACAACCCTCCCACACTTTTTGCAATCAATTTGTGGGGGGAAATTGTCGACTCACGCAAATCGACCAAAATCAAATTTCATTAGTCAAATTTCAAAGAGACCTTTATAAATCACTACGTAAATTGAGTATACAAAATCAGACACTACAACCCCATGGCGACTATCGTGGGTCGTGGATCATCTACGTCAAGTTGGGCCTCTATTCTCATAATTTTATCGCATATCCCCTGATTGAATTTGTTGTTGTCGTCCCCAAAATCCTCATAAATACAAGTAGCTATGTGTTTTATAGAATGATGGTTTGATAAATTAATGTATTTTCTGAAAATTTATAATCTATTAAAATATAATTATTTGAATTTTTCAATCTAACATTGTATAATCAATTTTAAGAAACAGAAAATTTTTGGAAAAACATGGGGAAAGGGCTTTGTTATTTTTTTGCTATTTTATTTTATTTTATTTTTTTATGGCTTTCAGGTTTTTAACTGGTCAGCATTTGAATTGTTCAATAGTCAAAGTGAAGAAAAGAATGGAAAGCTTGAAATAAAAAGTTTGGAATCAAATGCATACATGTCTTACACGTGTTAGTCATGTTACCTGAATGTCTCACACTAGCGCCACACCTATTCCATGTTTATGCCCAGATAATATATCCTATATGTGCTCCATATATGGATTTTTCACATGATCCTCTGCAGTTGACACCATCTTATCACATTTATCATGTCATGCCATCCATAACCTTGTTTTTTCACATTTATGCATGAGGAGATCAAGATGGTGCAGAAGATAGTAGATAGTGAACATGAACAACATCGTTCTCGATCACTTGTTCCCCTTTGCTCTCAATCCAGTAACTCCAAACAAAACATGGAAACATTAATTTTTCAAAACATAAAATAGAAAATACTCAGTGTAATATTTATTCATGAGGTTGCCACGCAATATAAATGTAATTCCAGGACATTAATTGAACTCGACATTAGTAAATAAAGGTACTTGCCTACTCCTTGGCTATGGTTGCTCTGGATGTCTTGTTTGCCTTCTGATCCCCCGATTGCCAAAGCAAAATACGTTAACTGGAATTCATACTAAGAATTGCTCCAAACCTTCAATCACTCTGTCATCCTTCCAACACCCTCACCTATTTATATCTCTCAACTCATTATTTCATCTCATTCGGGTTTCATTGACTGTTTCAATTCTAGAGATCAATGTTTCAATCTTCCAATACGTAGAGCAATTTTGTTAGCAATTTTGAAGAAGTTTCTGCGGATTCTTTCATTTATGTAAAAAATGGCTGAGTTGTGGCTTTCGCTAATGGCGAGACTTTTGTTCGATCTGTTGACTGGAATCCTGTGTCAGATTATCTAAACAGTTCACATGCCTCGTGTATAATCAGTCGGGGCATCTGCTCACAGAGGCATTTTGTCAAACAGTTCACATACCTTGTATATTAATCTCCTTATTAAAAGCTCTTATTTTGCCAGGGATTGGGGGTATGCTGGGAAAGGTGAGCTTGTTATAGTTTCAGAGTTGGAATAAATAGTCTGAAATGTGCAGAAAAATAGATCAAACGAACATATGTAGCCAACAGTAACTACTCCCGTGATAGGCTCTGCTGACTGAAATCCCGTGTCAGATTGTAAGCATGGCTTGCATGGCTTGTGTATAATCAGCTAGGGCACCTGCTCGCAAAGAATTTTTGTCAAACAATTCACATGCATTATATATACCTCCACACTTGTCATTCATATTGATTCCAAGATTTAAAGTTTACATTCTGGTATTAAGCTTAAAGGATGTTAGCAAAGATTGTGGAGTTGGGTTTTGTAAATATCCTCAAATCATTGTATTCTGTGAGATTCCAGTTCTTCGAGGTATTTGTCAAACAGTTCACACGCACTCTCTATACTCCCACATCTTTCAGACATATAGTCTCCATACCCTGCTCCAAACCTTTTATTTTGCCAGTGTTAGGGAGTATGTTGGAAAATGTGAGCTTCTTATAATTTCGGAGTGAGAATAAATAGACTGAAATGTGCAATAACATAAATTAATTGAACATGTGCAGGTAGCAGTGGTTGGATCTGCTGACTGAAACTCCGTGTCAGATTGTATAAACGATTTACATGCATTGTATATAATCAGCTAGGGATGGAGACATTTTGTCTAACAGTTCACATGCTTTATAAATACCTCCACATTTTTCTTTCATATCAATTCCCAGTTGTAAGGCTTCAATTTTGGTAAAAGCTCAGAGGATGCTGGTAAAGATTATGGAGTTTGGCTTTGTAAATATCCTGAAACCCACAGATTAGGTACCTATGACTATACCGACAAGATGAAAGGTTTACGCGCAACACCTTATAAACCCACAGATTAAGCACCCATATGGGCATCATCTTTTAATAACGCGGAATCATTTCAGCTTTTTTTCGGACCGCTATGGCATAGCATCTAACAATCTTCCATCTTATCCGTATAGTCATAGCTAGGCTTATCGCTCCAGGATTCTCTCTGTTTTCTTGGTTAGTCGCATTTAGAGCAAAACCAGAGAAGAAATGGGAGATTTTATGTTTGGCGGAGGGCCGGGTGAAGGCAGCGCAGAGCACATTCGAGCTTGATTCTCCCATACAGTCTACGATTTCATAACGTTTTTCTGCCAGGTAGGTAAATTTTATATTCTGTATATAAAAAATTACCTTCTCTGCTCTACTTAATGAGAAACTCCAACGAGTGTATCAGAAATACACTGATCTTTTATTCTTACGCACCCATGTGTGAGGTCAAGATCTGTTCGGAAATATTTGACATGCATCACAAAGAACCCTTGCGTTGCGTAGTAAATGCAGCTCGCCTTCATTAAATATAAAGAACGCCTTCGCCGTAAATATATGTGGAAGTGCAAGTCCGATAACATCCACAACGTCATCCCTAACTATATGTGGAAGCGCAAGCCCGATAACATCGACAACATCATCCCTGACTATTTTAGCATGGTGGCAAGTAGAGAAAATGTGGGAATATTGACAACAATTATCTAGTCTAACAATCTCACACAAAATAGAGGAATGCTATCTCATAAGACAAATGGAGGACCTAAATAAATCTACAGGATGTTATGAATGGGGTTTCAAACATACCCACTGAAAATCATAATCGTTCACATAATGCACATGCCCAGTAGAGGAGGCAACGTAATGAAATTTCATATGCGGTTCCCAATTTGAACACTTCCAAGGCTATGTTGAAATCGACCTTGGTATCCACATTTTTCTCACTCCTAAAGCCTTTGCACAGTGCCCTATACATTTGACTGTAGATAGGAAGCTTACATATGCCCGCGCATGTTACACTTAACCATGTTGGAGTCTATAGTAAGAGGGGACTAAGTGGATGCATACATTGAGTCCCTGTCAGTGGCCCCTGTAGATACAGAAGTTTGTTACCCTAGCCTACTACTATATATAGCTCGTAATGCACCTTCTTTCTCCAAAGCTCTGAACATAAATTAATTCCTGATAAAGCACGGTGAAAATAGAAAATTAGAGAGAAAAATATAAAAAATGTTATGTTGTACGTAGAGAAAATAGATCACATCATTTTCATCAAGCCTATCCTCGAAGACAAATGTGGGAATAAATCAACAAAAGAGGCAAAATGGGTTCAAATGAAAAATTCTTTGTCAGTGTCGCTTTTGCTTCAATTAATGCATGTTTTTTTATTAGTGAGAAATTGAATGGATTATTAGTCTAAATTTTTTGATTGGAAGATATAATTATCCTTTTGGAAATTTGACTAACCATTAGAGGGGCTCAAATATAAAAGACTGTTTGTGCATCCTCCACTTTCCTACAATTACATGAGACATTGAAATGTTTCCAACGATAGCGCACTTGTCATATTTGTGCCTATCAAGCCTCCCACATGCTTAGTTGGATCATTAATAATAAAATGACATTTTCCAAACTTAAAGATATGCCCTTCGGCTGTTTTCAGTTTTCACATGGATGATATCTTTCATACCAAAATGAAATTCTCCATCATAGGTTGTTAAAACTCAATTTCACAATAAAATGAGAATATTTTTTAATGGATTATTATCCCTAATATCCACGTGGTTGATAATTACAATATAATTTGGAATTGTAGAGGTAGTTATACCAACAATAAGGTTTGGAGGATGAAAAGGGAAGGCCCCAAGTTCTCTTCGATAGTGGGTTGCAGGCTACATCTGATGTGGCATGGAAAAATATGAAAACATCATTCATGTTCGTTCTTGATTGCCTCTTTTCCAAGATGGGCCTCTAATTGGATTATATACATATTGTTACCATTTCAACCTTCATCTCATCCCCTTCGGATGTATCGTGGATCGTGAACAACTATCAAATGGAGGATAGCGCCAAGACATTCTTTGTTTCTTGCAAGGGCTACAACATAAATGTCATTAACGTCAACATGGAAAATTATATATTTAATCTCTACCACAAAATTAAAAAAGCACTTGATAATGACAAAATTAAAAATTGTATGTCATTGATACAATAACTGTGAATGTGTCAGACTCATCAAGATGTGGACCACTTGATTGTCTGTTCACATGATCCTGTACTTTGACGTATTCTGTTACTTCCTCTCCACCATGGATCCCATTATAAATTATAAGCTGCAGGGGATTCTACTCCACAATGGTATACATCTTTTCATGTATTTACGAGTACATTCAAGCGTGACCAAGTTTTTATTGTAATGATTGTAATCTACATCCAGGCATGACCACAGTTATCATGTAATAATTATCGGGTACATTTACATATGACCGAGGTTTACAAATCTTAGAAATGCAGTCTATGTTAGATTGCGGTACAACGATTATGAGGTACACTTGAGCATGATGAATATAAAAACTAAACTCATGTTGTGTTGTTCCATGCTCAATTAAAAGAAGATGTTGATGTTGAAGATGAAGATATTTTTTTTATTTTTGGTAGTGGGTCTATTTCCAACTCTGTCGTAGAGAATAATGTTTCCCTACTTGTTCAGGAAATGGAATTTTCCTCTAAAAAAACGAACATCTATAACCCCAACACGAGGATTTTTCTTAAGAATGTTGAGGGCATGTTTGATCACATGATTGGAATTTCTTTCTTGGATGGGCCAAAACAAAAACCAAAGAAAAAGCAATAATCATCTCCTATGATAAAAGATAAAATATATAAAGACACGTGTAAAACCACAATTACACGTAGTGCTAACTATCATTCACACGGCGTTGATGTTTTTTAGGTTAATACGGGGTGGGAAGGCGCCCCATCCCGACTGCATTCTAATACAAAAAAACCCCTTCCCATAACTTAATCGGCCCAACACACCAATAATTCAATCCATCCTCCTTTTTTTGTTGTTTATTACAAACATTGTTCCTAAAGAAAGGTAGGCCGATTTGGCCTTTAGTAGGTTTTATATTTTTTTATTTTTAAAGTTTACTTTATATAAAGCTAACTTTCTAAAAGAGGCCTAACCATATTTCCTTCTACATGATTTTGCTTATTATTATACAATATATATGATTATTTTAATATATAAATATTTTATTAATATTAATATATATATATATATATATATATATATTATTCTTCTCATATAATTATATATTTATTTATAATTGGGTTCTTTTTATTTGTTTTACACAATTTATTTGTGAAATAACACTCATATATATATATATATATATATATATATATATATATATATATATATACACACACACACACACACACAGACGGTGGAGTTATTAAGTCAATTGTCAAGGTATATCATTAAGAAAGAATTAGTTTCTTGATTCAAAAATATGTAGAAGCTTACATTGTCTAAATTGTTAGGTTGTCTAATTTATCCATAGTATTAAAATCTAACCTTTCTTTTATGGAATGCCATTTGAAAGAGGGTATTAAATATAGATATGAATCAAATGCAAGTTTATATAGTTTCAATGTAGTTTTACTAGTTCAATCAAGTTGGCTAATTTCCTTTGCAACAAAATGTAAAAATTGATTATTAAATCTACTAAACAATTTAGTTCAAACTTAGATATATAACTACAAATAATAATTATTTTTTACACATAATAATTTGAAATAAAATGAAATCATAGCAACTCAATGAACTCCAATTTTTTGGGAAAATCAATACACACTTTCCATACAAAATATCATTCGCTATATTGAATGTATTTTACAATCTTTCCAATAAAAATCAGATTTGAAAGAAACTTCTTTTCCCAACAAAATACAACTTGGAACATCTCCATTCAACTAAAACATTACCAACTTGATAATGAAATTTACAATACCATTCTTTCGAAATATAATAATTACAACCTTCTACTCCAAGTGGAAACAATTGGGTCAATCTACAACATAGAGATTCTTCTAAAGGTTCAAATTAACAATTCTTCACTTCAAATCATCTCCCGAATTCATATCTTCAAATTTGCACTCCTTCACCTCACCAAATTTGAATCACAATACAAAGAAAATGGGATTAGGAAATGCTATTCGCCCAACCTATAATCCGATAAGAGGAAAAGTCATCCTCCTTATTGGCCCCTGAGCCCCGACCAAAGAACAATGTGGGGTATAATGAAACATTTAACAACTTTCACAAAAGGATTCCAGAACATTCATTCCACAAAATAACACATTCAAACAATACACTAAAACAATATGCTCAAACAACATTAGAACTTTCCCAACAAGCCAACATGGAGTAAATGGAATATGGACACCAAATCCTTTTATCTCCCAAGTGATGTAGGAGTCCCACCCAAAATCCTTCATATGCACAACTCAAAAACATAATCAACTCCTTATTTCTAAACTTGCAAGTATGCGAAATATATCCATGTTATCCTTTCACTCCCCATAGGTGGAACTCAAACTCACACTCCCTCCACAATGTATGCCTTACATCCCCATTTTCCCTCCCCAATGGTCCCATAAATCCATCTCCCACAACCAACTTAAGGCAAGCTACCCATCCACAATCAAACATATCCACAACACTCATACAATATTCAAACAAGAATAATTTCTACATCAAAATACATTAATACAAAAATGACAATAAGAGGAGAGCCTACCTATCCATAAAACTTCCAATTTCTTTACTCAAAAATATTTGAATCTTTCATACCAAGCTCAATCCAAGATGCAACTCCCAAAATAAAACTCCAAGTATGAAAACCAAGACCAATTTTTCAAAAATGCAAAATAAGCAAAATAAGAGAAGTAACCCAAAATCCATCAAAAACATCCAATAAATAGAAAAGGGATGTGAGGATGATGAGGTGGATCCATATAGGATTCCACTTCAGTGTCCCTCCATTCCAACACACAATTCAAACACCAAACCCAAAGTAATTAAATGCACATGTAAGACTTATAACATGACCACATGACACTCTAACTTGCACACCATGTTTATGAAGGAAAATTGTAAATGTTATAAGTAATGTTATCCATATTTCACCCCCTGGGAAAATTAGTGGATCAGCCATGACCCCGCAAAGAAATAATTAGAGAAAACACATTGAAAAAGTATAAAAGGGTCACAAAAGGACTCAACAATGGAGTGGCAGAGCCTGCAAAAGACTAAACGACCCTATGTAAGAAGAAAGAGAAGAAACGGTTCTGTTGAGTGAATTTGTGTATTAAATTCATCAAACAAATTATAGGCGGGCTCAAAAATGAAGTAGTAAAGTCAGAGAAGAAGGAGAAAGTGTCAAATAAGCCATGAGAAAGAAAGAGAAGAAGCGGCAAAGTTTTGAAGTCTCCGGGCTCAAAATAGTTCAGAACGAGTCCAAAAATTGACTAAGTATGAACGAGACACCAGATGCTGCCAAGTGTCCAGACGACGCACCTCCAAAGATTAAATCCAAAGGGGCAGACTCAAACGAGCACCAGGATTCCACACGTCCAAATCCCCAAAAGTTGCTTATGATCGTTGAAAAGTCTCTGACTCAGCGGAAGAAGCCACGTGTTGACTCTACACATCTCCAGGGTAAATCCAAAAGTGGAGGCTCAAACATGCGCCATCACGCCGCGTAGCCCAAGGTCTGAAAAGGTAGCAGGGGCCATTGAAAAGTCTAAGAGTCTATAGAGGCTTCCAAGTTTCAACCCGGCGTACCTTCAAACGCAAATCTTGATCAGGATTTTAAGCGAGCACAGAGCCTCCACGCGTGCAGTCTAAAAAAGGGGACAGAGTCAGGTTGAGTAGTCAATGCATGATGGCAGGCTGACGGAGAGTGCCAAGTGTCCAAATGGTGCTAGTTCAAGAGAAATATTGAAAGGGGGTTTCCAAGCAAGCACCAGGCCGCTGCATGTTCCCGGTTAGATATATGACCCCGCAACCAAAGGACTTAGGCAAAAAATATAAGGAGATTGAGCAGGCTACAGAAGAATCCAAGTGTCAACACCATGCCACTCTAAAAGAAAAATTTAGAGGCCACCCTTAGACATGCGCCAACCCTCCACGTGTCAAGTTTAAAAAGCGGACCCGTTTTCAAACTATTTTTCCACCTTTCTTGTACAAACTCGATACAAATTTTGAAGGGGCATATCTTTCAACTCGAGGCTCGAAATATAGCAAATATGACACCGTTGGAAATATCTTGGCCTCTGGTAGGTGAAAAATATTATTTTGGGAAGGCTCTGGTAGGTGAAGAATGGGAAAATTATTCCAGGTCATTAACGCAGAATCTGATCTCTTCAACTACCAGATCTGATTCGATTTGATCCACTAAAAAACCAGAAGCGACATATTGTGGGTAGGTTTATAGAAGGCATTGATATTCAGTGGTTGAGATTTTAAAATGAGATTCAATGCATATCTTAGCGTGGTTGGAGCAGGATTTGAATTTTTCTATCTTCTCTATTCCATTCTTTCTATATATTGTAATAGAGGGGCACATTTAAGTTGTTCGTTTCTTCTCTCTGCCTCCCCCTCTTTTCTTCCTTAGGATCAAAAATGGAGTTCTAACCTCCTCCCCTGCTCTATAAATGGTTTTTTTTCCTCTCACTCATGAATGATGTTCTGTGTAAACTTTAGAAGCAATAAAAAATGTGTTTTGTGATGCATCTATCCATCCATTGCTCTTTTTGGTTGTTTCTTCTTGCCTCTCTTCATTGCAGGGCACCTGTGCATGTTTTGGATGTTCGTTTGCAGGTCCGGGAGCTGTGTTTTTTGGTTTTGAAACATTTTCTATGTGAATATGATCTTTGGCCTATAATGCAATTGTTCATCCTCTCCATTTCTCACCTCCCTTCGTTTCATGGTAGTTTGGTTAGATGATCAGCAATTTTCCTTCTCTGGTGAATCACCATTTTAGTGTAGGCTCTGTTTTCTTGTTTTCTTTATCTCCCTATCTCCTTAAATAGTTAGATTAGGATTAGATTAGCTTTCCTACACTAGAATAGCTTGTGGCAAGTAGTTTATGAAGAGGAACAAACCTTCTTCGGAGATTTTTTCCATTTACAAAGTCCCACACTTTGGGGAAAACTCAATGTTATGCAAATCACACCAAATGACTCTACCTTAGAAAAGAAAATTTGACGACTCATTTGGGGGTGCTTTGATTTTGCACTAACAGTTTTGGCATGCCCGGTGGGACATTGAGGTTAGATCTCCCATCTTTCTAAGGTATCTCATTACAACAACAAATCATAATCCACCATGTGACCACACTAACAGTTTTGGCATGCTTGGTGAGATAGGTCTGAAGCACCTTACCACTTCATCTTAGCAGGTTGATGTGTTCCTGTCAAGGGTCAGCCTTTTGAGGCACATGCAAGCACATCTGGTGACTCCATCTTGTCAACAACCTCATTTATGAAGTTGCAGACCTTTTCCCATCCATTTTCACTCATCTTCATTCACTTTTCTTTCCATATCTCTGATTTTCTTCCATTTCATGAAGTTTTGTAA
Organism: Taxus chinensis; assembly: GCA_019776745.2. Lineage (NCBI taxonomy): Eukaryota > Viridiplantae > Streptophyta > Pinopsida > Cupressales > Taxaceae > Taxus > Taxus chinensis. Next base: position 634,941,004 of record CM034146.1, on the reverse strand, counting down.
TCATGACTTCATTCCCTTCTTAGAATTCACACCTACAATAGTGCAATCCACCTCCAATGCATTTTCTAACTCCACCAGATCAACACTATAATAAGATCCAAAGTAATTGTGCTTACCCATATGAGAAGGGTCAAAGTCAATTTGGCCATAGAGTTTATCATGTGCAAGGGTATGCATACAATGACAACAATCAAATGGAAGATACTATTTTTTTGGAGAAGATTCAAATAATGGAGGCTAGCATGGTGTAATCCAGGGGCACAACACAAATGAAGAAATTAAATATTGGTTATAGGGCACCTTTTCCATGGGAAGGCCCTTTTCCAAGACATTACAACCCTTAGGAGAAGCTTGACTTCATGGTTGAAGTGCTACCTTAGCTTACACATTGGATTGAAGACATTGAATCTTATGATTAAAGTGCGAGACAACCTTGTCAATGGGTAAGTCAATCACCATATCCCTATCTTTCATTTTCTTTTCCTTAATCTTTATCATTTCAACATAGGCAAGAGTCAAACCCCTCACTTGCTGCCCTAATTGTTGATTTCATTTCTCCATCTCTTGGTCTTCCACCCCATTTCAATTCTTCTCCCCTTTTCTCTCACAAGAAGTCATCCCCTCTAAATAAACAAGAAGTTCCACTTCCCTACCCACCACAAAAAATTGTAAAACTGATTGAACCCCAACCTGTCACTCCTCTTGCTTTCCCAATTCCATGTTGGGAAGAAACCCAAGAAACCAGTCAAGGAGAACAATAAGAGGAGGAGCCCAATAGAGAAGAAATGACAGGCAATCTGAAGAGTTGGGCTACCAAATTTGGGTTGACAAATATCCCCTTGATGGTCAAGTCAATAAAGGAGGTTAGAGATGAAAAACCAGTGGTGGCTGAGGATGAGTTTGTAGTAGAGAGGGAGGACCATACAGTTTCAGAGGCTCCAAGTGTGGAGCAGGCTAGAGAAGAACCTTTAGTTCTTCATTTCACTTCATCCCCTTTAAGTCCACAAGAAGACTCCATTTTTGGAGTTGAATTTCAGAGAAATGGTTACATCCAAGGGATCAGACCATGCCCAATCAGGTACTTAGCTTCATTGGAGACAAGGGAGAAGCCAAAACCAGTCATGCCTACTTCAAGGCATGAGGATGAGCATCAAAGTACCAAGGGTCACCATCAATACCTCCAGGAGTCTAATGTAAATCAACTTGAAGAGGTATTTTCCATTAGTGTTGATACCTTGATGATTTCGGTGGAGGACCGACTTATTGTCAGTTTTTAACTCATATAGGCAGCTATATTTAGCGTCAAATCATTTTCATGGCTGCCCCTTTTGAGAAAGGGAAGCTACTTCTTTCTGCCTGTAGCAGAATTTGTTTAGCATTCTTTCTCTCTAGTTAGTTTAGGAGTAGGAGTAGAATTGCTTTCAGTAGAAGAAGTGCTTATGCACACTTTGCATGTCTCATTTGAGGCATATATGATTTGGTCTTTGTACATAAGTTTTATATTGCTCCGAAGGTACATAAGGCCAGGATCTTCAGTATTCATGGCAAAAAGACTCATAATTGTCCATAACAGTTGCTAGTTCCAAAAGAAGTAAATACAAAGCAACTAAAATCCGTCTTCAAAACAGTCCATTTTAGGGACAGATGAAAGCCCCAGGGTTAAACAAGTTTCTACTCTTAGAATCCTTATTTCAATATTTCTTAATAAAATAGAGAGTGTAGACACTCGGGCAAGTTCAGGGTCAGGTAGAGGTAGAAAAGGCATGCAGTCAAGCTCATAATGGCTTAGGGATCAGATCTTCTAAGTTCAAATTAGTTTTTTGTTTACCAGGTAGACTCCATTCCCAATGGATGCTTCTAGGCCACTGGTCTCTTCATCTAGTAAGCAGATACCCCCGTGAGTCACCAAATTGCTATCCATCTTTCGCCCCCAAGAAAATTAGTAGATCAGCCACAACCTCGCAGAGAAAGAACCAGAGAAAACATGTTGAAAAATTATAAAATGGTCACAAAAGGACTTAACAGTGGAGTGGTAGAGCCTGCGAAAGACTAAATGACCGTATGCAAGAAGAAAGAGAAGAAATGACTCTATCGAGCGAATCTATGTATTAAAGTCATCAAACAGATTACAGGTAGGCTTGGAAATGAAATAACATATTTAGAGAAGAAGGAGATAGTGTCAAAGAAGCCAAGAGCAAGAAATAGAAGAAGCGGCGAAGATTCGAAGTCTTCGAGCTCAAAACAGTTTAGAACGAGTCCAAAAATTGACTATGGAGGAGAAAGCGAACGCTGCAAAGTGTCCAAATGATGAACCTCCAAAGATTAAATGCAAAGGGGCATACTCAAACAAGTGCCACAATTCCACGCATCTAGAGCCCTAAAATTTGCATAGGCGTTGAAAACTCTCCGTGTTGGTGGAAGAAGCCACGTGTAAACTATGCACATCTCTAAGGGTAAATACAAAATCAAAGGCTCAAACAAGCGCCAACCTGCCACATATCCCAAGGTCTGAAAAGGTAAAAGGGGCTATTAAAAAGTCTTAGATTATGCGGAGGCTTCCAAGTGTAAACCTGATGCTCCTTCAAAGGAAAATCTTGATCAAGCTTTTAAGTGAGCGCGGAAACTCCATGTGTCCAGTCTCAAAAAGGGGACAGAGTTGGGTTGAATAGTCAATGCATGATGGCAGGCCGGTGAAGAGTGCCAAGTGTCCAAATGGTGCTAGTTCAAGAGAAAGATTGAAATGGGGTTTCCAAGCAAGCGCCAAGCCGCTGCGTGTCCCTGGTCAGATATATGACCCAGCCAACCAAAGGACTTAGGTAAAAAATATAAGGAGATCGAGCAGGCCGTGAAAGAAGCCAAGTGTCAACACTGCACCACTCCAAAATCAAAATGTAGAGGCCACCTTTGGACATGCGCCAGCCCTCCACATGTCCAGTTTAGAAAGGGGATCCATTTTCAAACTATTTTCCCACCTTTTTTGTATGGACCCAATACAAATTTCAAAGGGGCATATCTTTCGACTTGGGGCTCAAAATATAGAAAATTTGACACGATTGGAAAGATCTCAGCCTCGTCTATGCCTTGGGAACATAAAATATCATTTTGGGAAGGCTCTGGTAGGTGAAAAATTGGAATAAATCTTCCAGGCCATTAACGCATAATATGATCTCTTCAACTACCAGATCTGATTCGATTTGATCCACTGGAGAACAAGAAGCGACATATTATGGGTGGATTTATAGAAGGCATTGATATTCAGTGGTTGAGATTTTAAAATGGGATTCAATACATATCTCAGGGTGGTTGGAGAAGGATTCAAATTTTTCCCTCTTCTCTGTCCTATTCTTCATATATATTGTAATAGAGGGGCACATTCAAGTTAATTTTTTCACTCTGCCTCGCACTCTTTTCTTCTTCAGGGTCAAAAATTGAGTTCAAACTTCCTCCGCTTCTCTGTAAATGGCATTTTTGCCTCTTGCTTGTGAATGATGTTCTGTGCAAACTTCTGAAGCAATAAAAAACATGTTTTGTGATGTATTTGTCCATCATTTTCTCTTTTTGGTTGTTTCTTCTTGCCTCTCTTCATTGTCGGGCACCTGTGCATGTTTTGAACGTTTGTTTGTAGGTCTAGGAGCTGTGTTTGTCAGGTTTGAAATGTTTTTTATGTGAATATGATCTTTGGCCTGTGATGTAGTTATTCATCGTCTCCATTGCTCACCTCCCTTTGTTTCATGATAGTTTAGTTAGATGATCAACAATTTTCCTTCTCTGGTGTATCACCATTTTAGTGTAGGCTTTGTTTTCTTGTTTTCTTTCTCTCACTGTCTCCTTAGATAGTTAGATTAGGATTATATTAGCTTTCCTGCACTAGAATAGCTTGTGGTAGGTAGTTTACGAAGAGGAACCAACCTTCTCTGGAGAGTTTTTCCATTTACAAAGTCCCACACTTTGGGGCAAACTCAATGTTATGTGAATCACACCAAATGACTCTGCCTTAGAAAAGTAGATCTGACGACTCATTTGGGGGTGATGTGATTTTGCATTAATAAGTAAAAAGTGTAATTATTTACCCTTTTTACACTAAAAAATGCATTAAAATGGACAAAATATGTCTCATACTTCATAAGTAGGGTTGGTAAGAAAGTTTGAGATGTGAGAGACAAGGTTAACTTGTCCTTGAAGTCTCTAAAAGTGGCCAACAAGGCCAAATTTGAATTTGGGAAGGATGGTGGAGTACACACCACCTAAATGCATTTAATTAAATTCACGTCATGCACCAAAACAAGGATTATCTACGCAATTTATTGCCCACATGTCATATCTCCCTTCTTAATTTAAATTTAAGCTAAATTAGTTAATTAAGATACATTAGCAAGTGTTAATAGAGAAAAAATATTTCCCAAATAATCAAACACATGCAAAAAAAATTTAAACAATTAAAAATTAAAAAAGAAGAAACACATTACACCGATGTCTACATAAATGAGGTTACCCCCTATAGGAACCTCCTCACAAAGCACACAACAACACAACATACCATTATACACAAGTCATCAAATTTTTCCATGTTGCACAACACCCAACATCCTTCCGTGGTTGGTCCCCTATCCCCTTTTGATGTATATGATATAATGTCCCTTCAAACACAAAAAAAATACCCTTTTGGCCTCAAGGCCATATCAATATGTCATGGGAATCACTGCATATAAAAATTCCATCATACAATCCTTAGCATACATCAAGCAATACAACACACACACACACACACACACATATTTATCAATTAGTATCGTTATATAACGTAGCTAAATCATTATCATCAAATTTATGAATTTCTAACAATTATTTGAAATCACTTAACATTACAATTCTACTCCAATTCACATTCTACAATAATCATGAAATTCCCTATATCTATTGTAACTCCTAACTACTAGATACACTCACAACATATTACTAATCCTTGATACCATCATATTGTTAGCAATTTGTAAACATCAATGAGACCACATGGTTATTCCAATACCCCAGATATACTCAATACGTCGAGCATCCAATGTCATTTTATAACAAAGTGACCATTCTATATTATCATCATATCCATAAATGTCCATCAAGGTCCACAATACATTCATACAATCCAAAGTAACAACAAGAACACAATAGTAATCGTGATGTCTCTCGTATCCTAATAACGTGCTAACTAAGATCTAATTAATCAGGTCTATGTCTCTAATCAACTAAAATTAGAATCATAATATAATTAGTGTTGAAGAGGAATTGGCATTACATCAACTACATTGGTATCCTGGGTAGAGAGGAAATATCATACCATGAGAGGATAAAATGGTTGCAATCACAATAACTCTATAACGACCCCTATAAATAGGTAATCTTACAAATGTGCATCTTTTATAAATTTTATGTCAAGAATCTGTGTGTGTGTGTGTGTGTGTGATTTTGAATTCAAAAATTTATTTAGTGGCTTGCTATTAAATGAGAAGACATGCACTGTTGCAGGAGCTTGTTGCGGAATTTTCATTGTTGATGCAGTCTTGTTTAAGTGAGAGGGGAAAAATATGTGCTCTTATCCTTGAAAATTGTATAATATAAGGCATAACTGCACTGTAGGTTATAGCGTACATGGATGATATGTATAAGAAAAATATTGAGATCTCTTGAGCCTCCATCGATGACCATTTTGATGTGGTAGCTAGTAGGGCAACATAGGGATATTGATGAAAATTCTTTTGCTAACAACACTATGTAAAAAAAGGAATATTATCTTGCAAGACAAATGGATCGCTTAAACAAAATCCATAAGATACTGCAAATGGGCTCACCAAAATTCTGACCAAAAAGCATAACCCTCCATATAATGCATAAGCCTAGTAGAGAAAGTAACAAAATATTAAAATGTTGTACTAGATTAAAAATATTAGGTCTTCACATGCTATTAAGCCACTCTGATGAATCAATTGTATGGGAGAAAACCTCAATCATTAATCATGACATCCACATTTTCCCCATCCTCAGAAGTTTTGCAAAGTCTCCACCACCATTTCCCGCATATAAGAAGCTTACATATGTCTGAATTTGCCATGATTTTTCATTTCCCCACCATGCCCTTTATCTCATCCTCTCCATTAAGAGACAATAGAATGCAAATAAAATAAATCAAAATTATTTTTTAAGTTGTGGATATCTAGGCCCTTGATTCAGTGCTTGTACACAAATGAGAGCTTAAAGTTGTGCAAGATCTCATTTAGCTCATTCATTCTCACTCCCAATGGAAATCATTATTGACACGGGCAGTTCATTAGCTAGGCAATATCCTAACACATTCATTCATAATGATATAATTAAAATTTATAAAATCACATTCAATATAATGTTAGAAATTAGGGGTTGAAAGATTTTAATTTATTAATATTTTTTATTAGGTCATGGGAGTAGGTTACATAGGTTGGTTAGAGGAGAGATGGGGTTAATTTTAATATAAAACAAAAACATTTGAACCTCAGTTTTTCAAATTAAATACCTTTAAATTATAGGAGTGTGATCATAAACTTAAATTATAATCTATTTTTGAATAAGAAAATATCAATTAGGATATTCTTAACTAAGAAATAATAAGATGGTATAAAACTATGATTGAGTATATTTTTCAACACAAATGATAATACTACACCATTTTAATTATTTTAAGATCTATTGATAAATGATTAAAGATTAACATTAAGGTAATTGGTAATAGGTATTAAATGTCTTCAAACTACTTTTCTAGAAAAAATGCATATTATTAAAATAATAATTGAGTGGAAATACGGTATGTATTTCATTTGATATATTAGGGTATAAATAAAAAGGAATAAATAAAATTGTAATGGAAAAAAAGGTAAGTAAGTTAGATGAAAAAAATAGGGGGTATTTTCATTCTAGGCGAGGGTTGAAATAATAAAAATAATGAAAAAAGCTATTGAAATCGCTGAACAGGAAGATGTAGAAGGTATTAAAATAAAAATCAAAGGACGTTTCAACAGAATTGAGAGAGCCCGTAAAGATTAAAAAACTCTCTGTAATGAAATTGAAATTCCCCATAGCAATACTACTAAAAGATGACCTTAGCTTAAGTAAGCTTATTATCATCCTAGCATTGAGCTATTTTTCTGTAGGGCTTCCCCTAAAGTATTATCACCACAGTAGAGTTTAACGACCAAATTCAGGATGGATTGGAAACAAGCATAAATCTTGGAAATAATGCTTTTTATATCCACTTTTTTTTCAAGAAGATCTTTACACAATTTCTCATGATATTCATTTAGATAAATCAAGTTCCTTTGAACCAACAAAACTTTAAATTTCTAATTTTTTTAGCAAAAAATGTATTAGAAATGATACATTGGGAAAGAGGTAAAGCTAAGTAAATTGCTTCTGCTCCAAGAACAGAAGACTGCGCAGGTTGTAAGAGGTGTGAATCCACTTTTCCAACAGATTTTGTAAGTGTACGTGTTTATTTATGGCATTAAACAACTCACAGTATGGGTCTAGCTTCTTTTTCATGGGTCATTTGTGTCATGCAGGAAGAGCTCGCGCAGCTGTAATAGGATTTGAGAAAGGAATTGATCATGATTTTGAACCTGTTATTTCCATGACCCCTCTTAATTAAACGATAAAATAAACTAGATAAAATCATAATTCATCTAATTTATTTTGATTTACCATTTTGAGTAATATAATAGGAGGGCATATTGCCAATTGTATACTTAGAGGTAAAAGCTAACATCAACGATATTCTTTAATACCCTTCGAACGAATGTGCTATACCATACTTTTAGTAAGTGAACCCCCTGTGATAAATGAGATCCCAAACACTAAAAATTAGTACGCACAACTTATCACATCATAAATATTCCTTAAGTTCAACTTTCACATGTTTAAGAAAAACACTATTTAGTCTACCCTTTTTGACATTATACAAGTTACCATGTAGGATCTATCACATAAAAATATAACAAGGATATAATGATGTGTGTTGATAAATATTAATTAAACCTTGTGAAGAAGATACATTTATTTACAAGCACGGTGTCTAAATTCCTATAAAAAAGGAAGTGACCAAATGATTATTTATAGTAACTTATGCTCAATATACGAAAAATAGATTTTATTTCGATGTGATTCTTAAAAATGTGATGAAAGTTATTCTAAATATAATATGTTATAAAATAACATTTAAAATGTATCTTTTTTTTGTCTTTGTAGTCTTATTAAATAAAACTTTTGATGCCTCGCTGAAAAATTGATAGCCTAGTATTATTTTCGTTAAAGTTGATAGTTTGTATCTCTTAATATGAAAAGTCCACCATATGTCGGTATTGTGGCACATTGCTAGGAAAGTGGAATGAGAGTAATATTTATGATGTGTGCCTCAATGGATGGAAAATTAGTTTCTTGAACTTATAAACTATATGCAAAGATTTTTAGATTATTCAGAATATGAAACAAAGGTATAAGAGATGTACAAAATTTTATTTTCCTAAGATAAAATTGGTGACCAAGGCCATGTAATATATGTAATGTAAACTGGACAACATATGTATAAATATACATGCTTGTAGGAAAATATACGATTAATAGACCCCTTCTGGATAAATTTTTAATTTTGACATAAAATAATTAATCTTCCTCTAGGCCCTCATACTTTTCCATATAAGCAATTCTATGGGTCCAAATTTGTAATATGATATTAACAAATGATAAAAAAGAAAAGGGCATAAATAAGAATAATATCTTCAATTACATCATGCATTAAATTTTAGGTTCATAAATATAGGTAGTTTTAGATGATTACAAAATTCTTCTAGATATGCATAGAAGAAAGTATATATAATGTAATCCACACTTGGTATTCTCTCAATA